>VDFB02150395.1:0-33717 GCA_007258455.2 Sequoia sempervirens | reverse complement strand
TATTTTTTGTCTTTTTTGAGATATGAATAAAAACTAAATCTGCTGTAGCAACAATGCAATTTCTAGAAAACCCACTAAAATGCAAAAACCAGAAACTACTGATCTAATAATGCTGATTACAATACACAATTACTAAGAAGAACTCACAAACGAGATTGAATCACCACTAGTTGTTGTCTTGCAAACAAGAAGCGATGCCCGAGCTAGGAGGCCTTCATTCCTCGAAGCAAACCCAGAGCCAAACCGGCAGCATAACAGTACTGTAGTCCAAAGATGAGAAATGATGCTCAAAGTCTTCCTTTTATAACTTCCCGTTGACTTCACGAAGCCCTAAAATCCACTTCAATGTCAAAACCCTAATCCTTTCTCCAAAATGGCGTCCTTTTCCTTTCAAACTTAATATTGATATTTTAATTAAGTTCAACACCTTGATAAATGCGCCCACATGAAGCTTGCTTTGACTTTGGAAATTAATAAAATAATCTTAATGAAGGCGCCACCCTCAAAAGACCACTTTTCAAAACAACATTAAGTCAATAGACTAGGCCAAGGGGTCAACGTTAAAATATAATATTTAAAACGTGACTTTTTAATTAAATGACTCAACTTATCTCTCTGAATGTGCCCTGAAGCCATTACTGAGCAAGTCAACTGACCAAACTGAAGCAGGAAGTCAACCAAGCTGAACCCAACTGAAAAGCTGCCAAAAATAGAATTTACTAAAAATAGTAAATTCCGTGGAATGTCTGGAATGCCTAAATGATCATACCATCGCTAAGCTCTTCTCAAATTTTGTGAAAGAATCCGCTTATCAACTAATAACTGAAAGTAAAGATAACCCTAAAAAAAATAGGAAACCCTAATGTAATTCTTCCGACTAGCCTTCGGGTTTTAAAAGGCTAACTGGCCACCGGAAATATCAAGTTTGAGAAGGGGACATTACATTCAACGTCTATTGTTTTTGATGGCGCCCTTTTGTTTTAGTGCACAACGTTCTGAACTTGACTTTTGGGATTGGTGTTGATATTTGATGTTCTTCTATCGGCTTGGAGACTGCTAATCTATCATACGCTTCTATAGTTTCCTTGTATCCTTTTGTCGACTGATTCTCTCCTGTATGATCCTCACTCCTACGCAACTTCATCTAGATATATGCGGGTTTTCAACAGTCGTGTTCCTTTAGACAACCTTTCAAGAGATGCGTCTAGCCTCCCCTAATCGTGTCCCTTCATTATTTGCTTAAACCTATATTTGTCTTGATTGGCTATTATTAGCATTTGATTAGCATCTTCATCTGATCGGTTGTTATTAGCATTTGATTAGCATATGATATATGGGTAATGATTACAATTATATTTTCATACATGCATCTATGTGTATTATATATATATATAGATCTTTAATCTATTTGAAAAAGAGCAAGTGTATTGGAACATATACTTATCTTATGATGGGGACATCACAAGTCTCCCCCACTTGACATTGCTTGTCCTCAGGCAATCCTTTAACTCTTTCCTTCCTTGATCTCTTGGCATGCTTTGCCAGTACAATGGTCTTCATCCTAGAAAAAGATTGTAACATCTTGTTACAACTAATCTCTTTCCAGGCCCTCTGGATACCTCACTATGGAGTGTACCCAGCCCTCCTAGGAAAAGATTTGGAACATCTCTTCCCAGGCCCTATGGATACCTTTTTTAAGGGTATCCAGCCTTGGAATCGTAGGAAAAGGGGTTGTAACACCTCTTCCCAGGCCCTCTGGATATCTCACTATGGAGTGTATCTAGTCCTCCTGGAAAAAGATTTGGAACATCTCTTCCTAGGCCCTCTGGATACCTTATTTAAGGGTATCTAGCCTTGCAATCCTAGGAAGAGGGGTTGTAACACCTCTTCCCAGGCCCTCTGGATATCTCACTATGGAGTGTATCCAGCCCTCCAGTGAAAAGATTTGAAACATCTCTTCCCAAGCCCTCTGGATACCTTATTCTTTAGTGTATCCAGCCTTATAATCCTGAAAAAGATTGTAACATCTCTTTCAGGCCCTCTGGATACCTTATTTTAAGTGTACCCAGCCTTAGATTCCTAGAAAAGATTGTGACATCTCCCCCAGGCCCTCTAGATACTTGGTTTCGCAAGTATATCCATTCTTAAGCCTTTATATGTATTATAATGTGATATTGCATACTACCCTCAAGTCATGTTCTTGTGCATGAAGAATATCTTATTAACTTATTTGAAGATATTACATTCAAGATTTCATCTCTTGTTTTAGTCAAGAGCCATCATGTTTTTCCCTTCCAGAGTTTTATTCTTAAATGCCTAAATAATTTCTTCTCTTTCCCATGTAGCATCGTCTTTAGGGAGTCCCTTCCATTTGATTAGGAACTCGGTAATGATTCGTTCCTTAATTTCCCTTCTCTGGTGTCAATGACAAATTCTAGTTCTAAGGTGAGTTTCCCTTCCTCATCTTGTGGAGGTAACTCAGTGCAAGGAAGTACTTGTTGCCCAAGGACCTTTTTAAGCCGAGATACATGGAAGACATTGTGGATCTTCCTGTGTTTTGATAGCTCTAACTCGTAAGCGACCTCACCTACTCTTCTTATAACTCTGTAAGGACCATAGAAACGTGGTTTTAGCTTTTCAGCCCCACTCTTTTTGATTGATGTTTGCTTGTATGCTTGTAGCCATAGAAAGACTAAATCCCCAATTTCAAATGTCCTTTCTAAGCAGTGTCAATCAGCATAGATTTTCTGTTGGTTCTGAGCCTACTGCAAATTTTCTTTAAGGGTCTTCATGAGATCAATGTTTTTATTTATGAAGTCTTGTGCACTTTGCACCTTGCTTTCTTGGGTGACCAAATGTCCAAAGGAAGGGGCTTCATATCCATATAGGGCCTTGAAAGGGATCATTCCAATTGACATATGGTGGGTGGTATTATAACAATACTCATCCAAGTGTAGCCATTTTATCCATGTAGTCTATTGACCTGTTACATAATTCCTTAAGTAACCCTCTATCCACTTGTTAACTATCTCCATTTTCCCATCTGTTTGCGGGTGGTAACTTGTACTTGGGGTTAGATTTGTCCCTACTAGTCGGAAAACTTCTTGCCAAAATTGGCTAAGAAATTTAATATCCCTGTCACTGACAATTGTTTTGGGTATCCCATGAAGACGAAAGACTTCCTTAAAGAATAATTCTGCTACCTGAGATGCTTTGCATTTCGATGAAATTGCAAAGAAGTGGGCATACTTAGTAAGTCTGTCCACTATCACATAAATACTATCTTTTCCATGTGTCTTGGGTAATCAGGTTATGAAATCCATTGAAATACTTTCCCATTTCTGGTTGGGAATGGGTAGTGGCTGCAATAGACCCGCAAGATGACTTTGTTCCACTTTATTTTGTTGGAAAGTCACACATTCTTGTACATGTTTAAGCACGTCACCTTTCAATCCCTTCCACGAATACTTCTCTCTAATCTGTTTATACGTTTTGTAGTATCCTTGGTGACCCACCAAAGGGCTATCATGGAATTCCTTGATAATTTTGTTCTTTATCTTTGAGTATCGAAGAATAAATATCATTCCCTTATATAAGATGAGATCATCCCATATCTTGTATTCTTCATTTTGCATCATTCCTTCTAAGATTTTAGAGGCTTGTGCATCTTTAGCGTACTTGGCAATAATATCATTTTTCCAGTCCTTGGAGATGCTTGTGATGGTGTTGAGGTGGGGGCGCCTGGATAACGCATCTGCCACTTCATTGCTGATTCCTTTAACATACTCTATGTCAAAATCATAGGCTTGTACTCAGCTCACCCACTTTTGTTGACGATCATTAAGATCCTTTTGATGCATGAAGAATCTTAGACTATTATGGTCCGTTCTGATGATGAAATTTCCACAGACTAGGTATTGTCTAAATTTGGATAGGGAGTGCATAATAGCCAACATCTCTGTCATATATGGAGTAGTGCTTCTCATTCTCTGTTAGCTTTCAAGCTTGAAGGTGTTGTACCCAAAACCAAAATTTTTGCTTCACTAAGGCATTTTGCTTAATTGAGTCTTAATCTCGTTAAAGTGTTGTCAAATGGTCGTTTTTGGGGTTTTCAGATATGGAGTTGGTGTCAGTGTCATGTCAGTCTGTTGCTGAAAAGATTTAAGAAAAGTGAAAATCTGAACGAAAAACATCAAAATTTTCTATCTCTGGGGAAGGGAGCACATTCTGAAATAGGCGCCCTATCTTTTAGGGACCCAGATCCTATTTTTAGGGTTTGTCACCTCCAGCAGACTTCTGTTCGGCATCACGTCAGCTTCGCAGTGAGCTATCAAGCCTGTCAAACGGACCTGTTTTGTTCGAGTTACGGAGAATACAGTGCAAATCGAGGCGAAAGCAAGAATTGGCTAACACTGGAGAAAAGCGCAGCTTTTCAGAAAGGCGCCCATCTTTTTGAGGTGCCAAATGAAGGTTCTTGGCTAAATGCCACCCAAGATGTTTATCTCATTTTTGTTCGAGCTTCGCGACGCATCCGTCAGTGGGTGAATCTGAGTTGCTGAAGTGTTTGAACTGGAGGTCAAACATAGGGTCAAATCTTAGTCAAAATATCAGAAGAAAAAGCAAAAGAGCACATTTTGAGAAAGGCGCCCAAGCTTTTCAGGCCTTTAATGCCTTCTTTCTGATAATTTCAGATTACTAGCCTTAATAGTGTTACCGTTGACTTCAGGTGCTATCTTAATCGGATCGAAGATGTCTTATCGGCTAACGATTCGGTTTTATATTATTTTTGTCGTTTGAAATGGCCAAGTCTGAAATAGAAAAAACAACTTTTGAAAAGCTCTTGTTTTCACCTCGAGATGGCGTTTTAAAGGAAATGTGCCTTTGCGGTATCGTAGAACGCGTGAAGCTCCGCGGTGAACCCTGAATCAGTCCACTGGTTGATAAATCAAGTTATGAAGGATTTGTTTTCCTTACGTCTGAGAAATGCGGAAGTTGAAATTTGACTAAGTCTGAGAAAAAGCGCAGCTTTTGGAAAAGGCGCTTGGATTTTTGAGCCTTCAGATGTCAGTTTTATGATGTGTAGTCTCAAGATATCTTTGACAGTCAGTTTTACTCAACTACCCGCAATGCACATCGATGACTAATCGGAGAAGTCGGTCAACCAATGGGAGGGATGAGCAGAGGTCGTGAGAGGTTTAGCTTAAATTTTCATGAAATTTATTTCGTGCGGAATTAAACGAGGTTCAAAGTTAGATTTTAGTAGAGTTGAATGGAGCAGCTGGCGGGTTACATTTGTGATTAGGCCGAGCGATTTACGGGTTGTCATCTTGGGTTAAGTATGTTGGCATGTGGAGTGATCTTCGGTTTGCATGTCGAGTTCTTTGATTTGCATGTTAGGTTAACTACCTTGCATGTTGAGTTAACTTGATTGCGTGACTTAGCGAAGATTATTCTTGAATGTCAGGCGGAAGTTTGCATGCTGCAAGCGATTTTGGTTGCAATTGTGAAGATTTTAGTGAAGATGGCGCTTCATCAAATGTCAACTGAAGTTCAAAAGGGACAAATTGAAGCATGAAGCATTATTTTGTGAAGCATGAAGCATTTTTAGTGAAGTATGGCGAATTTGAAGTTGTTAACTTCACTCATCAAAAGGGTCGCTATATTTAGTGTTTGAAAAGTGAAGCATGAATTGGTGAAGATGGCGCACTTTTCAAGGGAATGGCAACTTTAGTTCTAAAAGGGTTGCTATATTTAAATTATATTTGATTAAAGCACATGAAGTTGGCGCATTCTTGAAGGCTAACTGAAGTTCCAAAAGGCTAGCTATTTTTAGCATATTTATTGCATGAAGATGGCGAATTTCTCTTTGCAATCAACATTGTTAACTAAAGTTTTCAAAAGGGCACGCCTTAGGTTAAATTTGATGAATCCAAAGCAAGGTTGAAGATGGCGAACTTGATAAGATGGTTAACTGAAGCTAAAGTCGCATGGTTGAGTTGAACTGAAGACTTGAAAGGCAAACCCTAATGCATAACCACTTATTGAGCTTGTTCGAGTTTCAGTTAACTATAATAAGGACCAATGAGAAGCCAAGCGCCATTTTTAAGCATGCTTTATTTAGTGCGAATTTTCTATGATGAAATTCTATATATTTCAAGAATGGCGTCCATTATTACATCATCTTTTGCTCTGAAGCTTGTATTCTTTTGAGCGACCAGCAAGCTTAAGGTGATTCAGGTGTCCGTTTTCAGCGTTCTTCGAAGCTACGAGTTCAGATTGTTCAGAGGAAGTCGATTCTAGATTTTATTTCCACTTTGCATGCAGGTTTTATAAAGATTCGAAGAAGAGATTTGCAGATTTTTCAGAAGCAGACAAGCAAAACTTTCTATCTTCTGTCTTATTTCTTCTATTTCTCACCTTAGGTACTTTCTTCGCATGCCAGAGTAATTCAACACATATTCAGAATCTGATCATCTGGGTTCTCATATTTCAGCGTTTGCAGCAAGACCCACGTCTTAGATTTTTTCGAGAAAATCGCCCCTTGCCTTCATTCTGAAGCTCTGTGCCTTTTTCCGAGAATCTCTTTGCATGTGGGCTTAAATTACATTTTTTCAAGAATCTAGCTATCTGGGTTTGTTCAGAATTCAGTTGTGCACAAAACCCATGTTCAGAAAAACTTCGAAAATTTCTTCCGTCAGAGGCTATTTTTAGCTTTGTCCAGAGGTTTTCAGAAAGTTCTCCAAGTATATTCGACTTTACAGTCAAAAGTCATCATTTTCAAAATGCAGTTCAACCTTATTGATTACAAGGTGAAATCAGCCCTTACACATAATTTCATCAAAACGTCAGATACAGACCTGAATCATGTTTATCCAGTGGTCAATCTGAGCAGTTTGGAGAATGTTAGCAGCAATTCGATGAAGAATCTTGAGCGTTCTGGGTTGCTAGCAGCAGCATCCATTCCTGTTTCTATCTTCGATCTTGAGTTTGTACTTGCTTGCATCAAGCATTATGACTCGTCTTCACGACAGATCAGATCAGTAGATGGAAGGGTTGTCTGCAGTCTTAAACCGAAGGACAGAGAAATGTTTTGCTATTTCTCCTCGTTCAGATAACTTCACTGTTGTTCTTGAAGCTTGTGAGAAGATATGGAATGCTGATCAACAACGTTCACAGAGAAAAGTTGCTCAGAAATGGTTAACAGTGCAGAAGACTAATTTGCCTAAGAAGGTTGGTCGTGGAGAATTCAAAGAGGAAGTTGCTGTTTTGATAACTTTACTTAACCGAGTTACTGGTCAATCAGATGCTAGCACTTTCCGTTCATGGATGTTTTACTTGATTACCAGAATTCTTGATGGTACAGAGCGTTTTGATTGGGCTATGTTGATTAGTGATTGTTTACATCAGCAAATTACTAACTTTCTCAAGTATCACGAGTTTCATATGATATCCTATTTGGTCTACTTGGTTGCATTTCAAGGTAGCTACAGGCTTCTTAAAACCAATGGCACTCTCGGTGTTCAGCGTGTTCATGAGTATTATCCTCAGTTGGAGTTTTCTCAATCCGAGCAGGACTTCCAAGCAGTGAATGATAACTTTTCCATGAGAACAGTAAGAAACCTTGATGATGAGATGCACATTCGTATTTTTGCCGAAGCTAAATCAACGATGGAGACTTGGGCGGATTGGTTTATCCAGTTTCCTACTTTCACATACCTTCGTGTTTATGGATATGTTGGAGAGCCCCTGATGTTACCAAGATACCCTTCAGATAAGCTCATTTTTATGGAGTTCCTCAAACAGATGCAGCACGTTCATTTCTTTCTTCGTAGTCGTCATAAGACTGCAGCTAATTTTCCATTCACATTGGGAATTTTCACATGTGATGCTGCAACAGATGCCAGGCATATGTCTACTGAGATTGAAAGGTTCAAACTCAAGCCTTATACTGAGAGGCGTTCCTATGATCCTCTTGGACATTATGCAAATCGGTTAGAGCGAGGGATTGCACATGTGCCAGCACTTGAAGATTTTTGGGCAAATTGTGAAGATGAATTCGAGGTCCGTCGTCGTCACTACTGTAGACTCACTATTGGTCAACTCTCTGATTACCTATCAGAAGATGTTGATGGTCTATCCGATGATGATGGAGAAGTTCTTCTCAATTCTTATGTTAAGGATCAAGTTGCTCGGCAGCCACTTCGCTCACCTGATTGGTATGCCAAGGAGAATACTTCTATTGAAGAGGTTTCCAGATCAGTTATCAAGACTAGCAAGTTATTCTTGGAGAGCAAACGGACACGGAAGTCAGTTCCTGTAGCAGAGCCGCCAAAGGATGTCTCTTCGTTGCCTTCTACTTCTAGAGCAAGACCAAGAGTCAAGGCTATTATTATACCTCCTGAAGGGGTTAGACTTAGTGGAAACACGGGGAAAAGGGCTACTGGTAAGAGGAAGCAGAAACAAATTGATAATGTTCCTGAGGTTTCGGTAGAGATAGTTATTCAAGCTGAGCCTCACGTTTCACCTCCTAGTTCTCCTCACGTGCAGCCCATTGACATAGATTCTGAGCCTGAGACACCAATTCAAGCTGGATCGGAGACACCTGAACCACCACAGGTTGATACATCAGGGACAGTCTCTCCGCGAATTGAGAATATTGTTCAGTCTTGTTGGCTCGAGAAATCTTTAGGGAGACAGAGGCGTGAACCATCATACAACCTGGATTTATCTGAGTTCGGTGAACCTTATCAGAGAAGGTCAAACAAGAAGATAAAGAAACAGGTGCACATTGAAAAGACTCCTGAGTCCGAGATTGTTATTGAAGTTGCCGTTCCTCCAGAGGGTAAAAGCTTAGATGAAGTCGAGGTTGGTGATTTTACATTTACTAAGGCTAATCTTGGCAGGACTACACGAGAGACAGATGTATCTCTTCTTAAGATTGTTACCAATAATCTTGAAGAGCGTATCACCAAAGATGGAGAAGATAAGGCGTTACTTAAAGCTGAAATTGGTCAACTTCGTCAATACATTTCTGATCTTGTTCATGGGAATCCGAGTAGAGCATCTGTTCTTCCTCAGAGTACACCTGCAGAACAACAAAAATTGGATCAGTTGGTTAGTCATGGCAGACTTTTAGACAACTGGATTGATAATTTAGTTGCTGCTGGTAAAACTCTTCTTGCAGATCTATATCAGTTGAGAAGTGATGCGCATAAACTCCGTCAGGGTATTCAGTTGTTGGAGATTGCAGTTGCAGAGAATTTGGCAAAGGATCGGGTTCTGGTATCTCAGTTATCAGTTGCGTATGATGTTTTGGAGGTGGTGGAGGATCAAGAGAAAGTTTTTACTTGGAGAGAGCAGCACCTTCTCAGAACAGAAATATGTGAGAAGATTTCTACCAAATTGTTTTCACTCAAGGATGATGTGATTGGAGTACTTGCATTGGTCAGTGGCTTCGTTGTTCAGATTCCATGTCATTATCTTCTCGAAGATGGCACGTATGTTGAGTTGGATAAAGTTCAAACAGAGTTCGAGAAGCTGATTTGTGACAATATGAAGGTGAACCTATAAACTAAGTTGGAGAATGTTTGATGGTGCAGCAGTTTGAAAAGTAGAAAAGATGTAAAGATATAGCATGCACATGATTCGAGAAAGTGTGAGAGAACTAAAGAAGCAATTTGTTATTTTTAGCAGGTGTCAAAGTGCGGATGACAAAGGGTCGATGGGTTCTTGGTGAAGTGTTAGACCGAGATGACATGGGTGATCTACAGTTGGAACCTCTGATTGATTTCGAGGTTGAGTCATGAAGCGTGATTAACTGGGCTTCGGGTCTTGAGTTTGCTTGCTGACCTTTGTCTTATCTCATCATGGAATTATCAACCGCGAGGAGTTAGGATTTAGGGGTTTCAGTGCTTCGGTAGTCTCCAGTTAACTGCTTTAAAATAAGGACGTGCATGCTTGCATGGTCCCATTAGGTTATTTATGCCGATTGTGATGGTAGCTTTCGATTAAGCTGTATAGTTTACTTCATTAGGGTTGGCGCACCAGCATGCATTTGCGAGACTGTAGTGGACTCAAGGTGATTTTAGGGTTACCTGCACCTTGATGTATATAAATAAGAGCTTTTGCTCATTTGTAATTAACTTTTGCTTGAGAGAGAAATATATGCTGCGCCTACCTTGCCCTCAATATTGCTCTTTTGGTATTTGTTCATGCGTCTTTGCTATTACAGTTGAATGTTATGCCACATAGGGTTTCATGCGATTGTGATAGTAGATTCTTTCCATAGTTTAGATAAATCTGTCTTGTGCATCTTTTATTGTTATGATCAAACGTTATGCCACATAGGGTTTCGTAAGATTGTGATGATAAAACCGTTTTGTGAAGTCTTTACTATGCTGACCGAGTGTTATGCCACACAGGGTTTCATAGAGTTGTCATGGTAAATCTTCCCATAGTTTAGATAAAATCTGTTTTGTGAATCTTTTATCATTACGATCAAGTGTTATGCCACACAGGGTTTCATAAGATTTTGATGATAAATCTGTTTTGAAAGTCTTTGCTGTTATGATTAAGTGTTATGCCACATAGGGTTTCACAAGATTGTTATGGTAAATTCTTGAAATCTGTTTTGTGCCTTATAAACTTGTTCAGATTGAGATGATAGTTGCGCCACCTTGTCTTCAAGTAGAGAATCTGAATGCGTTTATCGTCTGATAGTCATAACCTTGCTCCGTTTCCTCTTGCTCTGTTTTCCTGAGGAGATTGCATAGATATAAGTTGTAGTTTAGTTGATTTGCGAAACCGGAGAAAACTCAGCTGCAGCAGTATTAGTTTTCAAAGAAGCCTTGTACCTCTGACTGAAACAAAAAGGCAGGAATTAGTTTGGATTTATTTCCTTTTACTTGGTGTTTTTGTAAGCACAGCGAAGACTTCCCTCTAATTTGAAGAGCACTCATTGCGTAGTGTTAGCAGAATTTGATACGTAGCAACTCTTCTCAAGGTGTTGGTTATTGCATGTGAGAAGGCTATAAGATGTTTCCTTGTAAAAAATAGGACCAATTTTTGATTTCAAATGCAATTACAATCAACACGCACCCATTAGGTTAGCTCTAAACCAAAAGCAGTGCTGGAAGCAACTCTAACGAGAATGTACTCGGGATCCCGATGTGGGCAAGGTGTGAGCATTGGTGGAGGATCTAATCTTGAGATGCACAATGAAGGAACTCTAACCAAGAATACTTTGTGCGAGACGAGCATATAGTCCCGGAGGATCAATGCATGATGAGCAGTAACTAACCAAGAATGGCACTTGCGGTGATGGCGAGCAAATGGGAGGGTCCCTAAGCTACTTTGAAGTAAATGGCGACAAGCAACCTCTTCCCACTTATCCAGCGGGTATTACAATGAAATAACAGAGAAGAAGTAAGATTGCTGACAGTACTATTGTTCAGCTTACAATAATTAGAGATTCGCCTGCCAAATACATAGAATAAGAAAGTCTAACCATGCTACAATATAGTATAATGTCTCCTCAATGATCACAAAGACTTTCAACCCAAACCCAACTCAAAAGATAGACTTTACGCAAGCTGATATGACAGAACAGCAACTTAATATGCATAACCAGCAACCCTAGAATCCACTAAAATGCTCACAACTCACTCAATACTTGCCAAAATGACATGAGACTTGATGCAAACGAAATCTAGGATGATGACAATGAAGACTAGACAAAGAAACAGCTGACAAATTGAAGTATTTTTTTTTCTAAACACTTGCCAGGCAAAACAAAATGGTACAGCCTCAAGAAATGTTCTACCAACAAGATAAAATCCAAGACACCTCTAAAAAATCTGCAACTTGGCATAGAGGGGTGCCCAAGGCTAGCAAATGCATGGGTAAACTAACCAGAACCAAAATAAATTTGCCCAAAGATTTATGAGTATAAACTTCAATCTGCAATACAAAATCAGCAACTCCAGATTTTGATTAAAATGCAAGAAACTGAACTACAAATGCAAAACAACTTCTACAATGCAAAATCTCACTACAAATCTCACTCAACTACAATCTAACTCTCCACTAGTTGCTGTCTTTCAAGCAAGAAGTTGAGCCAAGGCTAGGAGGCATTCATTCCTCGAAGCAATCCAAATACCATTCCGGCAGCATAACTTTACTCAAAACATAAGATAAGAAAATGAGGACCCAAAGCTTCCTTCTATAATTTTTGAGAAAGCCCTCCAAAAGCTTTTAGAAAACAAACCCTAATTTCAAATTTGAATTGACTCTTTTTCCCTCCAGTTTGGGCGCCCCCTTTCATAATGTTCAATTTTGACTTTATTAAAAATCCCCTCTTCATAAAATGGCATCCCTTTCTCCAAGAAGTATTTTTGACTTTAGAAATATCAAAATAATTCCCCATGAGATAACCACCCTCAAAGTCCCCCTTTTTAAAACAACTTAAAGTCATATTACTAGGACAAGGGGTTATTTTATAAAATAAAACATTATTGACTTTAAATGACTTATTTCTCCAAAATGAACCCCTTAAGCCAAAAATCAGAATTACCCAATGAACTGCCAGAAAAGGAAAGCTTGCTGAGCTGATGCTGACTTGACCACTGCTAAAAATAGAATTTACTAAAAATAGTAAATTCGGAAAGTTGCTCGGATCAAAGTGCCTACGACACCATTGCGAAGCTTTCTGAAAACCCAGAAAGAATCCGCAATCCAAAATCCTCGACTCCAAGCTGTAGCTGTCATAACTTACTAAAAATAGTAAGTCCGGAAAAGTTGCCCGACGCAGTTGCAAGTCATACCTCTGCGAAGCTCTCAGAAAACCCAGAAGGAATCCAGAATCCAAACAACCAAACTCTAACAAGAAAAACCCCGAATCTTCAAGAGAACCCACCAAACAGTCAGGAACCCTAATTCTGCCTCCAATCTGCCAACAGGGCATCGGAAAAAGGCCATCAATCATTGAAAAGTGTAGTGCTAAAAACGGGGACATTACATTCCTTTACATGAGAATCGTGTCAATTCCTTCTCCGGAGGCATCACATTGTAGCTCAAATGGTAGTGTGAAATCGGGAATGGCAAGGACAGGGCAGGTGCTCATGGTTTCCTTGAGTTGCTCAAAGGTTTGTTGTGCTTGGTCATTCCACATAAAGGCCCCTTTCTTTGTCAAGTTTGTGAGGACAGAAACTAATTTGGAGAAGCCCTTTACAAAATGCCTATAGTAGCTACATAATCCCACAAAGCCTCTAAGTTGAGTCAAGGTCCTTGGTTTGGGCCATTCTTTGATGGCCTTAACCTTCTCCTCATCCATGCTTACCCCTCCTACATTGATCTTGTGTCCCAAATAGAGTATTTCTTCTAGCCCAAATTCACATTTTGACATTTTTGCATAAAGAGATTCTGATTCCAAAATACTTAAGACTTCTTCAATATGGCGGAGATGCTCATCCCATGTTTTGCTATAGATCAGGATATCATCAAAGAAGATTAGTAAGAACTTCCTCAGTTGTTGGCAGAAAATGTGGTTCATGCATGATTGGAAGGTGGCTGGGGCATTGGTGAGACCAAAGGGCAAGACTAGGAATTCAAAATGTCCATAATGGCATCGAAATGCTATTTTTGGTACATCTTCCTTCTTCATTCGGATTTGATGATATCTCGAGTGTAAATCAATTTAAAGAAGTATCTTGAGCTCCATGAAGTTTATCCAATAGTTCATCTATCCTTGGGATTGGATACTGTTTCTTGATTGTTTTTTTATTTAAGGCCCTGTAGTCTATGCACATTCGCATAGTTCCATCCTTCTTGACTAATACAACGGATGATGCAAAGGGACTATTACTTGGTTGAATGTGTGCCATTTCCAACAACTCTTTAATTGTTTTCTTAATCTCTTCTTTGAACTTTCGAGGATGCCTATATGGGGTGGTTATCACTGGTTTTGCTCCTAATTCTATGGAGTGCTCAAAACCCCTTTTTGGAGGTAGACCGGGGGGGATATCTCCAAAAATCTTCTTGTGCCTTCTTAGAATAGGTTGGATGTCGATGTGAATAGCTTGCTCATGAGAGGGTGACTTATCTAACACCATGCATTGTGCTATCCATTCCCCTTGGTCGTGCCTTAAAATCCTCTCCATCCTTTTGCATGATACCACTTTGGGAGGTCCATTCGGCAGTCCTCTAAGTGTAACTTCTTGCCCATTGTGCTTGAAGTAGATTTCTAAGTTTGGATTATCCATGGTAAAGCGCCCTAGGGAATTTATCCAAGGCATCCCTAGAATTACATCATTGTGTAGGTTCACCACATAAAAGTCCCCTCTTATGGTATGTCCATCCAAGGTGATCTCTAGTTGAGGGATGATCTTTGAGCATTCATCCATGGCTCCATTTGCAAGTGCTACCTTGAAACTGTTGAAGTTTCAAGCCTCTAATCTTTTCTTTGCCACAAAACTTTTGCTGATAAAATTGTGGGAGGCCCCACTATCCACTAAGGCAATAATTTTCTGCCCCTTCAATGTACCTTTGATTCGAAAGGGTCTATGCTCACTTGCTTGAGAGATGACTGTCAAGGTCCCTTGTTCATCCGGTTCCCATTTTTCCCTCTTGGTGAGGGCTTCTCTTGATTCTTCATCCCATGCTTCTTCTATCTTGTGTATTTATCCCTTCTTGCATCTGTGGTCCTGTCCCCAAGGCTCCTTGCATCTGAAACATAAGCCTTGATCCATTAATTCTCTCCTTCATTTGTTTGCTTCCTTGTCAAGGCATTGGTGGCCTACGACCCACAATTCATTGCAAAAGTGGCAAGCTCTTCTTCTATTATCTCCCCTTTGTTGGTCTTGTTTGGGTTGTGACTTTGTTGGGTGAAAATTATGTAATCAACTTTTCGATAGATTACACAACTAGGACTTCAGCCACAGCTATGTGAGATATGAATCTCTCCTCTCAGAAAAGGGGACGCGCCCTTCTTACTGTTGACAAAAGCGATAGCAAAACAAATAAAGTAATTACACAATGTACACAATACTTAGGAAGTGGGGGGGGGTGTCACATTCATCCTTCTCTCTTTTTTCAGAGAAGATGTTTACAATGCTTTACTGTTGGAAGTTCTCAATTCACAATAACTTAAAACGATCAACAAGCAGTAATGCCAATACCTCTATCTTGTCAAAGCAGAGCGTAGAGATACCAGAAGTGATTAACAATAAACAAGTAAAATAAAAGGGAAAGATCACGAAGGCACAAAGTCGTTCCGTAGCTTTTTCAATGGTGGATCTGTGAAAGATGTGTCGTTTGTTGCATTAGAAGCACAAAGTCTTCTCAAATACAGCAATTCCTCGAACAGCATGAACAATTACAAGCGCAAAGTCTTGTAGATCATCCAACCAAAGTATCCAAAGAGTATGAACAATTACAAGCACAAAGTCTTGTAGATCATTCAACAATAGTTAAACAAAACACAAATGTAAATCCAAATAAAGGATGCAACACAAAGTTTACATGAATTACTTGGAGTCTTTCAGATTTCATAAGCTAATCACCACCAAAAGAGATCAATTCACAAGACTATCAAATCCAACACAAAGTCTAGTTTGCAATCTTCTTCTTTATTGATCAGATTTTGTTCACAAAGTTTCACAATTTGTTTCAAAAAGGGCAGCACTTCGTTGCAAAATCCTAAAAGATCCACAATACAAAGCAAATCCCTCATATATATGGAAAGAGGGAAGAGCAAAATTAGGAAACTAATTGAGAAAATTAAGGAAAGTTGGGTGAGCGATTCAAAGAGATCTCACCTAACTTTGAGCAAAGTCAAAGTGTAATTTTTCATAATGAAATTACATCTCGAACTTGGTGCAATTACAATTTACAAAAAGACATATAAAATGTCAGGAAATATTTACAAGATGCATAATGGGAAGCATCAAAAATGTCTAACACTGGATATCAGGAACCTTCATGTTTCCTTGCTTTGGGCGCGGAAGTCTTCGTATTTCTTCCTGGTCTCCTACACGAACTTCTCATCCGGACCAACGGTGTAATCCACAATGGTGTGAATTCTCGTGATCGATCTCATGGTAGATGAGTGAACCTTCTTGCACTTGTCAAGATGCGTTTTCAGGTTATCCAATGTGAGCCTTGTACCACAAATGACGTTCAGAGAGGCTTCTGAAAAGTCTGCGCTGTCAATCAACTTCATGATGGCTTCTTTGGTCACAGGATATTTACGTGGGTGGCAGGAAGATACAATTTTCCTCAAGGAAGTTGTCAACTCCTTGATACCTTTTTCAAGAATGCGATGCCCTTCGACATCTTCTACACTTGGTGGAGATCCTCCATAAGAGATTGAATTACTTGAATTCGATGTTTCAACGATTCTCTTACCTCAATGAACTTTTCTTTATCGGGAATTACCCCGGCTTCCACCAATTTACTGAGCTTTACTTGCTTCATCTGTGACCATGACAGTAGGCATTTTTCCATATCTCTGCGCTCCTGGGAAAGTACACTTTTCTCCTTATCAAGCTCTGTGGTGAGCTTGGCCAGCAAGTAGTTTTCTCGTCCGCAGCCATTATAATCTGAGATCCGTGTTCTATGATCTTCTCAACGAAATCATACAACACCCTGCCTTTTGAGGCGAACTTCTCAACTTTCTTGACAGTTGGGTCCTCAATACTTACCACTGCCAGCAGTTGTGCATTAGTTGAAGATTCTGCAAGTCTCTTTACAACAGTGGCATAATGCTCTGCCCTTTGTTTGTACATATTGCGAGCTTGCTCCATTTTATCCAATCTTCCAGCCAAGATGTCCAATGTCACTTGTGCATCTGCTTTTGCACTTTCATTGGTAACTTTGCCAAGCTGGACTCTTGTTACTGTGTAGTCCTCCATATTGACATCTCCTTCTTGCGATGGTATGCCAATCTCCGCATACTTGTGACCAGTCTTGTCAACATTTAGCCTTGAGTATACTTTTTCCTTTTTCTTCCCTTTAGCCTTTGCAGGGACTATCTCTTTGAGGTCGAGCTCCTCTGGAGAAATCATTTGTTTCTTCCGCTTCGATACTTGAGATATCAGCCAAGGGGGAAGAAAGGAGGTGTGAACTTTTGGATTCACTGTCAACTCTGTCATCATTGTCACTTCTGAAGTTACCATGGGTATTGTGACAATGGGCGAAGTATTTGTCATCATTGCTCCTGTAAACTGCACATTGAGCTGATCACGTATTGATTCATTCATAAACAGATTGAACTCAGTTTCAGAAGTGATATCATATGTTGGTGAAGACAGGCTAGGAATGGATGATGGAGGACTTGACAGTATATCAACCGTGTGAATGCTTGTCACCAAGGGAGTATCAAGCAAGGTCGATGCTGCATAAATAGTGGATACCTCTACTGTAGGAATTCCTGTGGTAGGAATAGGTGATGAAGGCACAGGAGGTGGAGGAGTACTCGAATTTGGAGGAGTATGAGGAACACTAGAAATCACAGGCGATGAAATTCTGGGAATTTCCTCAACTACATTCTTAGGTGGAGACACAGTTCTTTCTTGATCATGCGTGGGTTCCTGTTGATTACCCTCTTGTCTCTCCGATTCTGGTTCACCTTCGGAATCACCTTCAAATTCTTCTTCAGAATCTTCTTCAGACTCTTGTCCGCTTTCAGAAACTTCCTCTGCATCGGAGTCTGCTTCTGCTGAGTCTTCATCTTCAATGGATTGGTCACTAGAAATACCTTCTTCATCGGAATCTATCTCCTCTGAAACAGCCCTTTCACCTTTAGAGCGAGATGGTTCAGATTTCGTGGTTTCTCCTTCTGGGACGACCTGGGTATCTTTCTTGCCAACAATAAACTTGATTATGGGACCTCTTTGTGAAGAAGTGGGAACAATTGTTGATTTATTTTTCATGCGGAGTTCTTGCTGTCGGCGAGCTTCTGCTTCGGATTCTTCTCCTTCCGAATCTGTTCGGAAACTTTTCATTTCAAAACCATGCTTGTGTAACCATTCTGCAGTGTTGGATAAGATTGGTGCCAATCTCTCTCTGATGCTAATACTTTCTTTCCTAGACCATTGAATTGCAAGCAACGGCTTCTTAGAAATTTCTTGTTCATCATAGACAGCATTCATGATATCGCCAGGATCTGTAAAATCCTCTGGTAGGTCAGCAATATCAAGGTCTTTGATCTGTTGTACAGTCAACCTACAATAATCCATTTTGCGAATGGCTTCTTCATCTCTGCAATCAGCCCAAATGTCCTCAAAACGGTACTTATGATGATGACCCTTTTACAATTGCCTTCTGACATCCCAGTAATCAAAATCAAACCTATACCTGTAGGTCCTGATTGTCATGATTTGCATCTCAGCATAAACAGATTTGGCTTTTTGTACAGTTGGGATAGTATATCTACCGATTGTCAGTGGGAACTTGAATCCACGCTTGTGAATATTTCTTCGTTCTTTGTGCACTAAAATCAGTTGTCTGCACATCTCCATGAGAACCCACTTGTCCGAAGGATATCGTGGCAGCATGTAAGGGCAGCCAGTGTAGCACCCTACTCTCAAATAAGTAAATGTTGGGAATTGTAGAAATATGCATCCAACTTTACTTACCGCCTTATAGGCCTCATCAGATAGCCTTCTCCTCTCGAGAGTCGAATCAAAATTGAAAAGCAAAGGCGCGAAGAAAGCATCAGTAACCTTCCTGAAATGATGGAAGCTTACCTTCAACTCTAGTTGATAGAAAAATTTATACACAGGTACCAGCATCCGATTCCCTTTTGTGGATAGACTTGGAAATTGCCTCATTATAGTTACTGCATACACCAGATTAAAAGTCATATAGAATTTTAATGTAGAAGGCACATTGATCAGTTGCTCATGTATTTCATCGCTGATCTGTTTGCCCCAATCAATGTGAACTTTTTGTCTTCTTATGATTCTGATGTATTCATACATCCAGTCATGAAAAGTGGATGATTTAGGCAAACCCTTCACTATGCTTAAGAACGTGATCATATCTTTGACATCATCTTTGAAATCACTTCGTAGGAGTCCCTTTGGCCATCTGGAAACAGTTTGCCTAGGCTTCTTCAACCATTGGCTATTTATTAGGTTTTTAGCCTTATTGGGATCAACGTCAAAGACTTCTTGCGCTTTTTGTATTGAGATATCAATGTCCTTCTCCATCTGTGGGACTTTAAACACAATATCAAAGAAGTCAGGGTCGAGTCTTAAAATCTCGTGCCCAGAAGAGTCAATCACACTTCTGCTCTCCCTGATGTAGTGGGATGCAACTTGAAGGACAAATTTTATATTGTGCACAGCAGTAGGGAACATAGATACCAAATGCAGGTTACTGTGTACAATTGCTCTCATAGAATCAGGAAGAGGCTTCTTCTTAGTTTTCTCTGCAAAATCAACCAAGTCTTGATGACCAACCTCTGTGTCTTTTATCTCTTCCACCTTGGAGACCACTACAGTTGGCGGATAAACACCTTGATACTTATACTTCATTTTTTCTTTTGCTTTTGAAGACGACAGAGGTTTTCTAGCAGTCATCTGAGAGCAACTAAATCTTCGATCAACAACTTTGAGGATCTTGAAAAGAGACTGCAAGATGTGGAGTCAGAACAAACGTTAGTCGTTAAATAGCATGGGGATGCATGAAGCGAGTAACGATGATGAGCAAGCATGGAGCGGATGACAAGGCATGCAAAACGATGCACAAAGTGGAAGGAACGAGGTTCAGGACGAAACTAGCAAATTTTGAAATGTTTCGGAGCAAAAATTGGAAAAAGTGTAAGGGCGCTGAAAATCAGCGCCCTTGCACTTGGAGGGAGCTGACTTTGGTGCAGGGGCGCTGAAAAACAGCGCCCTTGCACCTTTGAGTGTTAGAAACTTGAGGCAACATGTCAGGGCGCTGAATTTCAGCGCCATGACACTTTTCACTGTGAAGTTGGCAATTGATATGGTGCTGAATTTGAGCGCTTCAGCATTTGGGAAGAACATTAAAAACATAATATAATGATTTCTGAGAACAACGCTTTGGCAATTTTGAAGTATTGAATGGATTAAAATCAACACTTGAGAACACATATTGAAGTGCATTAGATCTTCATTTCACCGCCATGGTTCTTATGAAAAGTATAGTGCAATCTTACTCACAAAATGTGAGTTTCTTTCGTTGTTCATTTCAAAGTATTGACAAAGAATCATGTGAGGAGATTAAAACGCGCGGGTAAGATCGACCAAAGCAAAAGAAAAGAAAACGCGTATATGCAAGAAAGCCACGCCCAACACAAACAATGGAACATCATTTGCGTGTTTAGCAAAGGGGAAAAAAGAAAAAACACGATTAGGGTAAGAAAGGAATGCCCACGCGTATAGACAAAAAGGAAAGAAAGAAAAAGCGTGGGTTTATTAAAAATGCATTTACAGATCACAAAACATTTATCAAATAAACACTAAGTGTGAAGGAAAGAAAGGAAAGGAGAAAAGAACGACATACCTGAACAAAAAATTGAAACCTAGCTCGACCAAGAAAGAGGTCTGCATAAAAACGCGTTATTGGATGAAGTGGATGTGCGCCCAGCAAAGAGAAAAATGAGGTGGAGACCAAGCATGCTAAGAATGAAACATAAAATCACTTTTAAGTGATTGAGAAATGCCAAAAAACCTAACTTAAGTCGTGTTGTGACCTAATTCACACCTCGCCCCATTGCAAATGGGGACCCTAGTAGTCTGCCTTTTTAGGGTTTTGTCGTTGCGTCTCGGTTTTGTCTGGTCTCCGTTTGGGGTTTAGGGTTTGAGTTTTGAATGGCCACCCAAGTCAAGCGAAAGAATTTGAGCCTGGATCATTGTGCAAACATCATCATCGTGCTTAGGAGGCCCGAGGGACGAAGATCGACTGTCATTTCAGTCAATTCTGACATCCCCTACTTTTTGGGGATTACCCCTCCGAACCCCCTATTTTTTAGGGACTTCATTTTTGGCATTTTTAGCCCAAGTTGGACTTCCTATTTTTTAGGGGCTATTTTTAGAAAGTTGCTATTTTGGGAAAAGTTTCTATTTTTGTCGGGGTTCCTAAATTTAGAAAGTGCCCGAATTTCGAAAATCCACTCAAAAGTTCCAAAAAGTCAATAGAAATCACAGAAAATCAGTTTGAAAAATTTATGAAATCCATGATGAAAATCTGGAAAAATCAGTCCAAAAATCACAGAAAATCATGGAAAATCTGGAAAATTCATGGAGAAATCTGGAAAAATCTGAGAGAAGACTGAAAATCATGGTGAATTTTCCTAAGTATGGAGGTAGGAATTCATGGATCCATGGAAGAAAGACTGAAATTCTAACCAGCAAAGAAAAATGGAGAGTAAAGTTAATGGCTGAGCTTCAGCCAAGTCCACCTTGGAAGAAAGTTTGAATGGCATGGATGAAGGTAAACTCCGCCCAGCAATGGCTCAACCATGAGGCAAGTCCGCCCAGCTCATAAGGGAATGGCATGGACTCATGGAAAGTCCGCCCAGCAACATCAAAGTGTAATGGCTTGACTTCAAGCAAAGTCCGCCCTGCCATGGCATGAGAAAGAAGTAAGTCCGCCCTAAGCAAAATATGAAATGGCTTGATGATGAGCAAAGTCCGCCCCATGTTGGATGGCATGAAGTCAAGCCAAGTCCGCCCAGCATAATGAAGAATGGCATGAGTTAAGGTGAAGTCAGCTCCAAAAAGAATAGCAAGGAATAAAGCCAAGTCCGCCTAGAGCAACAAGGCATGGCACAAACATGAACAAAGTCTGCCCTTAGCAATGTAAAATGGCTTGAGACAATGGAAAGTCCGCCATAGGCATTAGGAGATGGCCTAAACAATTGGCAAGTCTGCCATATGGAGAAGTGAAGTGGCTTGAGCATAGGCAAAGTAAAGAATGGATGGCTTGAGACAATGGAAAGTCCGCCTTGGAATAAATTGCATGGTTTGATAATGAATGAGGTCCGCCACTACCAAGAAGTAAGAAAAAAATCAAAATTTTGCCTAAGTTTGGACATTGGAATATTAAATATGCTTGGCACCTTGAGAAATTCGCAACACTTCGAGAAAATAAGAAATTTTTTCTAAGTCTAGCAGTAATATGCTTCAAAAAATTTCGCTTGAGACTTCGGAAGATGGAAAGAAAATTATGGCAAAACAAAGTGGAAGGAAAAAATTTCCTAAGGCAATGGCAAGAAAATTTTAAATGAAAATCAAATACTTGCCTTAGATAAAAAATAAAAAAATGCCACAAAATAAAGGGGTTGAAAACGACACATAAAATAATTATTTTTATTATTTTTATTTTTATTTTTTCAATACCCCAAAGAGATAAACTTTGAAAAATCAAAATTGGAAAAAGACAAAAAAGAACTTCACTGAACTGGCGCATGATTTGGAAACTTTCCCGGAGACTGTCGTTGAAGATAAAAATTGTCATTCAGAAGCTGAGTGGAAGCCAAGTTCAGACTTGATTTAATGGAAACAATTGAAATTTGCTAAATGAGTCGAACTTCTCATCTTTAAAATTGGATTCACTTCTCATTTTTTTTAATCATTCGATTTTCGAAAGAAAAGTTGTGAGAAGAAAGTTTGGTTAAGGCAAAGAAAGTTGAGAAAGTTTTAAGCAAAGTGAAGAAAGCAGATTCATACCAGCTAGCACTGTGATCGTGACTATTTCATTTTTCCAGAAGAGCCAGGAAGATTTATTTTCTTTACTTCATTTTGGCGTAAAACTTCGTTAATTCTTTCATTTCTAGCATAATTCTTCACGAAGTTTGATTTGACAACTAGCTGGAATATTTTTCGAGTAATTTAAATTTTAAATTTTAAATATTCTCTTTGTATCTTCTTGCAGATTTATTTCAAGAGGATAAAAATGAAGTTTGCCAGTAAGGGTGCACAGCTGCAGTCAAAGATTAAATCCAAATGGGAGAACATTGTGGACACCAACCTTGGCCATGTTGACTTCGATGATTTCAAGAAAAGAATGTATGGAAGTGATGGATGTTTACCTACGCCAATTGCAAGAAGGATGATGCGCAATGGCATTGTTCATGCAGCTGGATTTCCGCCAGCAAAAGAGTGTCCAGAGCTCATGGTGGAGTGTGCATTGCATTATAATGCACAGGAAAGACAGATAGAAGCACCTGATGGAAGAGTACTGGCATATTTGACCGAACCAGCCATACAAGAAACCTTTGGAATTCCAGTTTACAACCGGACATCCTACCGAACCAAAGATGATGCACTTAAACTTTACCAAGATCAGCAAGACCTTTGTGCATCAAATATAAACAAGTCCTAGTTGCTGAAACCCAGACCTACTGCCAAAAAGATGCCGAAGAAGTTGGCCAGAACAGATTTCAAGGAGGAATATGGAGGCATTGTCTTGTTGCTGAATAGAATGGTAGGCAATCCTCAAGGTGCGCCTTTTGAAGCCTGGATGTATTATTTCGTTGATGAAATAATTTCCGGGGCGAAGATGTTTAACTGGTCTAGAATGATCAGTGACAGTCTCCATGAGCAGTTGGTCAACCTGGAGAAAACCAAGACCTTCCATATGAGCTCTTATGTCGTATATCTGCTTGCAAGGACCTATAAATATGCTGGCTTGGTTTGCAAAGGTGTAGTTGGCAACGGCGAAGGACAATTCAAATCCTACGATTGCTATCCGCAGTTGCAGCTGAAGGAGAAGTCACACTTCAGACGAGCACATGACGCCTTTCTTATGTATATCACTCGACTTCTCCAAGGCAGAGCACATCAGAGACTCACCCGTGAGGCCAAAAGTCTGATTGGCAGATATGGATCCTAGTTCATCCAGTTTCCCAAATTTACTTACATCAGGATTCAGGGATTTACAGGATGCTCATACAGACTGCCCATTTACCCAACCAACAAAATGGTTTTGTTGGAAGTTCTAAGGCAATTGGAGACATATCAGAATATCCAAAGGCCAAAACAGAAAGCAACGGTCACTTTTCCGTTCTTCATTGGCAATATGGAAGAATCATGTCCATCAGCACAAGCAGCAGAGAGTGCTCGACTAGAGATGTAAAAAAATCCGTTCATATCCTACAAGCCTAGGAATGACTTTGATCCACTCCATCACATTGGAACTGTGGACGGAGAGAAATACAAGCACAAGATAGACTTAGAAGATTTTTCGGCCAATGCGGCTGATGAATATGATGTGAGGAAAAGATTGTGGTCACGATTGCCTCTGAATATGATAAGGGTGACAGAACTCTTCCGAGTACCTGATCAGCTGGATGATGATGGAGTATATGTACAGCCGGGCTTCGATGAAAAGGAGCCACTTCCTCCCGTAAGGTGGTCTGAGCCTGAGCTGGGTGACTTGGCGACATTCATGCGGCCTATATTCAAATATTCCCAATGGTGGATAGACCAACAAGTACAAGTTTTGCGGCGAAGGAATGTACAATTCACATATGAATTGATGGGTGATACAGAGTCCTGTTCCTCAAATGCCGGTGTGTCTCATGGAGATGGACCAACGGATGCTGCCAACTTGAAAAAGAGGAAAGAGATTGATGACTCTGCAAAGCAGAACAAGAAGGAAACAGTAGATGAAGGACCCTCTCAAAAGAGGCACAAATCCAGGCCCCTTCATTCGGCTACGTCCAAAAATATAGATGAAATATTAGCCATGGAAGAAGAGTCTTGGGAGCAAGTCAGAATTCCTTCTCCAGTTAGAGATGTGGAGCCAATGCAATCGGAAGATGATGATCAGCCTTCTCCTACAGGCACGGAAATTCTGGAATCAGACAATGACATGGGCATTATGGATGGAACATTTGAAGAGGGAATGATTTCCGCCCTCAAAGGAATCCAGGAAGACCCATCTGTGCAAGAAATTCAAGATATGCCAGAAATTCAAGATGTGCAAGAAGTTCGAGATGTGCAGGATGACCAGGATCTACAGGAAGATGGAATTAAATAGTCAACCATCCCAGATTGACTAAAAGAGAGACTGAAGATGAAGGCACCAGTAGAGGTACCAAAAGCGGATGACACCGCAGACTTCTTGGCCAGGCTAGAGCAAACTGCCACAAGAAAGCAAGCCAAGAAATTTTCTGCCATACAAAGGGGATGAGGCTGGCAATCGCATAGTGCAAATAGCAGTGCCTACAGTTGATAAATTCCAAGATGAGATTGCCCCGAATGAATATGCCATCACAACTATTGACATAGGTCCGACGACAAAAGGGCAAGAAGTTGAGGACTTGGATAATTTTGTTGCCACCATCAAGTCTAGGCTAGAGAGGGAAGTGGCAAAGAAAAGAGAGTATAAAAGAGAGATTGAGCGTCTAAAAGAGTATATCCAGCATCTAACCAAGCCACTCAATCAAGGTGACCAGTTAGCACCTCCACTTCCAAATTTTTCACAGGAACTGGTTGGAAATTTTGAAGAGTTGACTATAGCCAGAAAAGCTAAAGACTGGATGGCTGGAAAGAAAGATTAGGCGATGGCATTCGCAGAGAAGCTGGCATATGTGTATGAGCAAACTTCTTTTCTGCTATCACGAGTTACAGACTTAGCGGAAGCATGGGATGGCCTCCAAGACATTCAGAGTAAAATTATCCCATGTCTTCGAGAGTTAAAGGGCACCCCGAAGCAGAGGTTGATTGATGACAGGATTGTTGAAGCTGGAGCTGCATATGATTTCAGCGGCTAGTATTATGCACTGATTTCACGAGGAGAAGTCCTGGAAAGGGTGAAGCAAGATGGCGCCAAAGTTGAAGAGCAGGCAAAGGAGATTCGGAGTAAGATTTACCAGATGGCTGCAGATATGCTCGACAAAGATATTGTCTGAAAGAAACACTTGCAGCCACAAAATTTAAAAGAACAAGTTCAAAGAATTTTCTCCACCACCTCTGGGCCAATCATGAAGGAAAATTTTACCAAGGCATTCAACTTCATGACCGTCAGAGATGCTTTCTTGCTAAATGAACCAAAATGGACGATCACCTTTGCAGAATGTGCTGAAAGTTTGGACTTGCTAGAATACAGCATCAATGCGCTGCCGGACATTGCCATGGAGGAAGTCAGCCTGATCGTGTCCAGATTCACCGAACGTAATGCTTTACAAGTGGATAAGGATGCAACTCCCGGTGCCTGAAGTTCTCTCCAGTTAACTGATTGATGTTTAGGAAACCCTAATTAGGGTTTAGTTATGTTGAATCTGGGCTGTTCATCTCACTGTGATCTTGGCCCTTCATTGTAATCTGGGAATTCTATATAAGCCCCCCCCTCTCTCTCATTTCATTAGTAGATATCAGTAGATCAATAGAGAATCAGAGATTAGAGAATTCATTAGAGATTAGAAGAGATTGTAGAGAATAAGAGAGAGTTTTATGAGATTGTTGCAAAAGACTATCTTGATAATAAAGTTCATAATGCATGAGGTGCTTTGAATCCTTTGATTGTCAAATGGTTGCATGGTTGCATATTTCTCTTCCTCGTATAAGTAAACTTGAATTAGAATTTCATTTAAATGTATGTTATAGAGAATGATAGATTGATAGCAAGGGTTAGCGAAACTTAGCTCATACTGTCTTTGAGTGGATTCTTTTCATTCAATGCGTAAAGTTAGACTGAGCTTTATTGTGGATGCTTCAACGTTTACTTCGAATAATGTTGTTCTATTGATGGTATTGTTCATGGTAAAGAAATTTTAAGCACAAATCCCAGAAGATTGCACTTGCTTTGTGTAGTTGTCGTTTAGCGTGGCGAAACAAAGTATTGTTTATTTAGTTTCACTCAATCCTTGTCGTCTCTTGATTTCATAGGAATAGCATAGGACTCCTAAACCCTTACTCTTTTTCACCTTTTTTATCTAAAGTCAGAAAAATCCAAAATGATACTATATTTATGTCTTTTCTTTTCTGAGTAACTTGCAAAAGTAAATCCCTATTGTGCCCCCAGCAAATCACATCAACCACAGAGCTTATCCACACTTAACTTAAACATTGGAATTACCATATGATCTTTCTTGCAGTCTTAGCATACGAGGTAGTTTTTCAAGAGGGGATATAGCGTCTTTGACACTTTATTCTAGAATGTTTGTTGTGTCATAAAACACGCATCAACAAGTCGCTCATTAAATTGAGGCACAAAAGATGGCATGATAAGCGAAAAATGCAAATGACCATAAAAAGTGTGCCTAAACCAATTTTTGGCTAAGTCTGGGAAAAAGATGTAAAGGCGCACTTTTTTAGTGCTTTAGCACATTTTTGGAAATCACTTTTATGCAGGGGCGCTAATTTTCAGCACCCCTGCACTTTTCAACACTTAGCCAATTTTGGCTTTGAGCAGGGGCGCACTTTTTGAGTGCAACTGCATATTTCACAATTTAACTAAGTATGAACAATGAGACTTCGCAAAGGAGCTCGTTCTGAAGGTCTTCGCGAGGCGAACATAGGGGGATGCTCAAACTGGCTGTTTGAGGCTTTGGAACGCATTTCGAGGTGGCTTGAAAATCACCTCGTTTTGCGTGCTTGAACTTCACAAACCTAGGAAACGGACAAATTTTGTAGAGGGGTTATCCATGGAATGAGCGCTGCTAGATTCCGTGATAACAAACTTGAGCAAAGGATTCTTAGCCTTATCCTTTGGAGAACTAGATTCCACTTTTATGGCCCTTTGAATTGCCTCCCCCATGGTTTGGGGCTCCAATGGGTTTACTATGTTCTTGATTGGCTCCTTGAGTCCTTCAATGAATAGATAAGTGAGTCTTCTTTGAGATAGGTTGGGGACCATGACAGTTATCCTTTGGAAGTCATTTGCATATTCCTCCACTGTTCCTTGTTGCCTAAGTTGGGTGAGTTCCTTGAAATACCACTCAGGATGCCTTTGGTCGAATCTACTAATGAGTTTTTCAGTGAACTCGTTATAGGTGGTTATATTCCGGTGTCCTTGTGTCATAAGTCCATGGTGCGACCAATCATGAGCTATCCCTAATAGGTGTAGGACAGCAAATTTGATGGCATCTTCTTCAGTCATGGGGTTGAGGGAGAGATAAGTATCAAGCTTTTGAACCCATGATTGTATGGTGGTCTTCCCGGAGCCGCCAAAAAAAGGCAATTTCATCTTATTAACCCGAGATCTAAGGTCTTTGTTGGTCTGATTCTTTCTTCTGCTTAAGTTGGCTTGAGTTTTGACTTCATAATATTCCTTGAAGGGCACGAGTTTCTAAACTGCTAGATCTAACTCAACGTACATAAGCGTGATATCTTCTACACTATATGAGTTTTGCTCTTCCATTTCCTCTATGACATTTTTGCTTGGAAAGGAAGGGGGCATGGTTGGTCTTAGTGAGGAACTTTGGGTTGAATGTTCATTCTCGAGGTGGTATGATTGCATTTCTTTCCTTGGATTGGATCTTTCTTGAGTGTGATGGCTATTTATGCTTTGAAGAGCTTGGAGAATTAGCTGATTGGTCTTTTCGAACTTCTCATCGGTTTGCTCCGTGAAGGCTTTCAGTTCTCGAACCAGCTGATCAGCCATGTTTCCTCTTCTATGATAGGTTTGCATTTTCTTTTCCTCCAATAGGTTGGCAAGACCGATGCTCTGATACCACTGTCAAAAACCCAACTAAATCCAAGTACAGAATTTACTCAATGAAATAGTCAAGTAATTGCACTAAACAATTAAAAGCCTGAAGCTGGTTGATTTGTTTGGATAATTCAAATCTGATGATTCAAATGATATAATACTATTTGAATGGTATATAAATTCTCCTTCAAATTGGGTAGATACTGTAGCAAGGTCCTGAGGTATCGATCTTGGTCCAAGGTTCCTCTTCTTCTAATATTTAGACCATGTACTAATTCTTCTTTTACAGATAGTTGCTTGGTTATAATTCTGAGTTCTAACCCGCCTCTTTACTGCGCGCTTCTGAGTATGGTTTCTTCTCTTGGCTTTGTGATTCAACGTCTATTGTTTCTGATAGCGCCCTTCTGTGTTAGTGCACAACGTTTTGAACTTGACTTCTGGGATTGACGTTGATATTTGATGTTCTTCTATCGGCTTGGAGACTGCTCTTGTGTCATGCGCTTCTATAGTTTCCTTGTATCCTTTTGTCGACTAATTCTTTCTTGTATGATCCTCACTACACAACTTCATCTAGATATATTCGGGTTTTCAACAGTCGTGTTCCTTTAGACAACCTTTCAAGAGATGCGTCTGGCCTCCCCTAATCGTGTCCCTTCATTATTTGCTTAAACCCATATTTGTCTTGATCGATTGTTATTAGCATTTGATTAGCATATAATATATGGGTAATGATTACAATTATATTTACATACATGCATCTATGTGTATTATATATATATATAGATCTTTAATCTATTTGAAAAAGCACAAGTGTATTGGAACATATACTTATCTTATGATGGGGACATCACAACAACAAAAAATAGTAACTGACTCCAATCTCAAAATAAGCACATTTTGAGAAGCAGTTATGACTTACTAAAAATACACTTCTAAAAATAGTAGTGACTTCCCACCAAGGTTCTCAAAAAACCTAGAAAGACCCAAAAACCCCTCTAGCAAACTCTTGAAACAACCTCCTAAAAAGCAGATGAAAAACCTCCAAGAATCTTGGAAACCCTAAAAAAGCCTCTGAGTAGCCTATGGGACTCTGAAATAGGCTATTGGTCATTAGAAAGCTTAGGGTCAAAAAGGGGTGTTGATGAATTGTAGCTTAGGTCAGATATAAGCGATGATTGCTATAAGCATCATCATCGCTTATGTAAGATCAATCGCTCTTCATGTTTATATTTCTAGAAATAAGTAAAAACATCGAATTTTATAAAGCATGTATAAAATCGAATTTATAAATGATGTTCAAAATTCGCATTGGATAAATTCGGAATTCATCCGCCATGTGTTAGGGTGTATATACTAAGTTGTTTAAAACCGAATGACTATTAGTTATAAGAGAAACCCGCGCACCTAAAGGGACACGTCCCTTGAGCGGACGTGTCTCCACGTATGGAGACACGTCCTCTCAAGAGACGCATCCCTTGGAGGCGGGTCTCCTTCATACAAATGGTGATTCCATTTTTGATATGCAAAACATCGAAATCATTAATGTTCTGCAATCAGCACATTCAGGAAAAATAAAATCTGAGAATCGAAAATCTGACTTAGAATATTTGTAGAAGTCTTACAATTAGAATCTCCTTAGAACCCTTAGTCTCTCAATTTGATAGAAGATTTGATTACAATTACATGGTATCAAAGCCACGTTGTGTGTATCCAATTCAAATCTAGATATTAGATTGCTCTAGAAAATTCGTATTTTTAAAAAAATCGAATTCACATCACATTCTTCATAATGTCAAGTGTGATTAGATTTGAAGATCGTCTTGCAGGAGCAGACAACTTCACATCGTGGAAATTTAGAATCATGATGATCCTTAGAGAGAATAAACTAGACTCACTTGTGAAGGAAAATGAAAAGGAACCAGAGGTTGAACCTGAGGAAACTCATTGGATTGAAAACAATGAAAAGGCCATGAAAATCCTAGTAGATGCAGTTAGGGATCATATAGTGCCTATCCTAGAAAAACATGAAACTGCATACCGTATGTTCAAATCTCTTAGAGAGTACCTATGAGATCAACAACACCAGTAGGACTCTTGCATTAAAGAGGAAAATCAACAATGCTCAAATAAACAAAGGAGAGTCCATTAATACATACTTCATGAGGATCATTGAACTAAGGGATCAATTATCCACAATTGGATATCAAATTGATAGCAAAGAATTAACCCTAATTGCTCTAGGAGGCCTACCAAACTCATGGGAGTCATTTGTTCAAGGAATAAGTGCAAGATCTAAACTACCTAAGTTTGACAGGCTAAGAACTGACTGCCTTCAAGAAGAAACAAGACTTTCCTCAAAAGAGAATAAACAAAAACACATAGATGAAGACATTCATGTACTCAACACATCGTCTAATAAAAGGAATAAGAAAAACTCCTACAAGAAAGGATCTTTTAAAAGAAAGAGAAATTACAATGGAAAGGGATCTTCTAAGAAGAAAGACATCTCTCAAGTGCAATGCTTTAGATGTGATCAATATGGCCACTATGCAATGAAGTGCCCTGACAGATCAAAGCAACAAGCATCTTTTGCCAAAGTAGGAAAGACAAATTCAGATCATGAATATGAGAACTTTGTGTTCTATTCAGCCTTATCTAGTCAAGTATCTAACAATATCAACAACTGGGTGATTGATAGTGGTTCTTCGAGGCACATCACAGGGTTTAGAGAACACTTAGACACTATGACTTAAGAGTCTGATGAAGATGTAACAATTGGGGATGACTCTACGCATCAAGTAAAAGGGGTTGGAACTTGTTCCATCACATTGAAATCTGGTCTCTCCCTTCAACTCACTGGATTCTTATTTGTACCTGGAATAAAGAGGAATCTTATATCCATCTCTACCCTTGAAGACAATGGTTATAGAGTTACCTTTATGGATGGGAAAGTTCTAGCATGGCCTAAGAACTCAACAATCAAGAAAGCCCAAATCATAGGTGTGAGACAAGGGTACCTTTACAAACTATGCACTGAAGTCAAACAAGCCCTTACCCTTGACACCTTTGATTCAAATGAGATCTGGCATAGAAGATTAGGACACCTTCATTTCCGTGCCCTACCTTCTATAGAAAAACTTGTGACAGGCTTACCTAAGTTAAAATCATCTCATGAAGGAACTTGCAAAGGTTGTGCCTTAGGAAAGAATACAAAGGGGTCCTTTCCCAATAGTTTGAGCAAAACCCTAAATGTGTTAGAATTGGTTCACTCAGACTTATGTGGACCCATGTCTGTACCCTCTAAAGCAGGATTTCTTTAGTATGTCATATTTGTAGATGACTTCTCTAGGAAAACCTGGATCTATTTCCTTAAGTGTAAAGAGTCATTAGAAATCCTCAAAAGGTTCAAAGAGTTTAAAGCCCTCGCTGAAAACTTCTCCGGAAAGAAAATAAAAACCTTAAGGACAGACAATGGGAAAGAATACACCTCTGAAATTTTTAAAGAATTTTGCATAAGTGTTGGGATTAAGAGGGAGTTCACAGTTGCCTACAACCCTCAACAGAATGGGGTTGCTGAAAGGAAAAATAGAACCATTGTAGAAGCTGCTAAAGCAATGTTGCTGGACCAAAACATTGAAACCTCTTTCTGGGCAGAAGCCTCTAGGACTGCTGTCTATATTCAGAATAGATGTCCTCATTCTCATCTCGATAACAAAACTCCTGAAGAAGCCTTTACCGGTTTAAAACCTGACATTAGTCATTTTAGGATTTTTGGCTGTCCTGTCTATATTCATGTGCCCAGTCTATATTCATGTGCCCAAAGAGAAGAGATTCAAACTAGAACCTTCTGGAAAGAAGGGAATATTTGTGGGTTATAGTGAAACCTCCAAGGCCTACAGGATATTCATACCCAGGCAGAAACAAATTGAATTGAGCAGAGATGTCATCTTTGAAGAAGACACTGCATTCAAGAGGGCAAGATGTTCTAGTGAGACAGAAACCTATTCCCCTAGAGTACCTGAAATAGAACCTGCTCTTGAGATTCAGAGGGAGCATCCTGAGGAAGTGCCAAATGAACTTCTGTCTACTTCAGATGAGAATACAAATGACAATGGTAGAAAGAGGCCACTTTGGGCTAGAAAGATGATCAAAGAAGCTGAGAATCATGCAGCACCCAAAGGAACGTTTAGGGAAAGTAAAAGACCCAAGCGGTTCTCTAGCTATGTTGCTCTAATGAACAACATCATAAATTCAGAACACAGCCAGTGTTTGAAGCCTTGGACATCAGCATGGAAAGATCGATGTGGAGGAATATCGATCCATTCTAAGAATGATGTATGGGATATAGTGCCTAGACCAAAGAAATCTATTGTCTCTTCCAAATGGCTCTTCAAAATCCAAGCATGCTGTGATGAGTATAGAAAAACATAAAAGAAACGTTTTTGTGGCAAGAGTTTTTTTCTCCGAAGAGCATTGATTCACGAAGAAACATTGCACACAATTACCCATTACATCGATTAGAAGCTTGATGTGTTAGCCATTGCAGTAGCTAAAGGTTGGAAGATCCATCAAATGGATGTGAAAACTACCTTCTTGAATGGAACCATTGAAGAAGAAGTCTATTTGGAACAGCCTAAAGGTTTTGTGATACATAAACTTGACTCACATGTATGCAGACTGAAGAAAGCCCTCTATGGACTTAAACAGGCTCCCAGGGTCTGGTATGAAAGAATTGACAGCTATCTCTTGGGATTAGGATTTTCCAAGAATGATGCTGACTCCAATCTCTACTTCAAGGTAATTAAAAGTGATATGCTAATAATTATTTTATATTTTGATGACCTGCTGATAACAGGAGAAGATCACCTCATTGCTCAAGGGAAGCAGGATCTAATTTCTGAATTTGACATGAAAGACTTGGGCATTCTACACTACTTCCTAGGTTTAGAAGTATGGCAGAAATCAAAGGGCATTATACTAAACCAAGGGAAGTATACTATTGATATTCTGAAAAGATTTGGAATGTTGGACTGTAGACTGATGTCTACACCTATGGAAACCAACCTTCACAAATTGAAAGAAGTAGCAGCA
>VDFB02150394.1:0-35821 GCA_007258455.2 Sequoia sempervirens | reverse complement strand
CTATAAAATTCTCTAATTTTTAATCCAAATACATAAAAAACACTATTTTTAAGTCAAAATCCATTGCAAACATTCAATTTTCATCAAAATCCATGCTAAACTCAAAATTTTCATAAAAAATCTATAAAAAACCCTATTTTGAAAAAAATCAACTAAAATCACACAAATCTAATTGAAAATTTGATTAGAGCAAATAAAAGATCAAGAATCTAACCTTTTGAAGATGGATTTGCACCAAATCGGATATCTGATTTGCGGAATCAACTTTCCACTGTGCGCCCGCCGCGGTTAAGCAAATGTCGAATGAGAATGAGTTTTACTCGGGCCGAAATAGAAGTATATATATGTGTCTAAAATCGGATATCCGATTTGGATCGGATATTGGATTTTGAAATCTAGGTTTGGGCTTTGCTTCGGTAGTCACCCGAGCCACATAAAGTCAACTCGGCATTTTCGCATTTTTGAGTCGTAGAAACATGTATTTTTTTCTCCATTGCCACTTTTTGGCATACCATGATCCTGCACATGCCCACTAGTCAATCACTGCCACCCTAAGGTCCTTTCTTTTTCATAGGAATTCATTTTTTCTGAAAGGAAGGATTTGCCATGGTAATTAATGCATTTTCCTATTTTTCATCGAGATTCGCGAAGATCTTTTACAAATTTGTAGTGATTTTTTTTATATTAGATATAGTATAATCCCAGAGAATAGATTTAGCTTACATATTTTGCCATTATCACAGCCTGAGATAGGTCATTAGTTGTAGTCTTGACCTGTGCCTTACATCACCTGCATTTACATACAATGTACACTTGACCTATGCCTTATAATTTTGTAATTACATATATATTTCTTACAATTACATATGTATTTCTTGTTGTACACATACAAGTATTGTTGATTATACAAAGTATGAGTTTGGTTGTAGCCAAGAATCATTAGCCACTGGTAACTTCCTTCATGTTGCCTCCTCTCTGGCTAAACCCTTTTGCTTGAGTCCTTTCTGCACTGTCTCAATTGCCTTTAGGAAGAACTTCATGGCAGGATGTCCTTCTTCCCACTTATGACCAAATTTAGCATTCATGATGTCATTGTCTACTTGTTTCCCAGAAAGCTCCATATCTTCTTCTTGGACATAGCAACTGTAGAGTAGACCTGCATAGCAGTGTTGTGAAGTGTGAGTCTTCTAAAAGACTCAGTAAGCATTCTCCCTTCCCCCTCAAATTTTTCATTATTTCAGGCCTTCCAAATAGACCATAAAACTTCAGTAGATATACACATCCAAAGAAGATGACATTTTTTATTCATTTTAATGCCAACATGTAATAGTGTTTTAGTAGGGCATGGTTTATTATTATCATTCCAAATATTTATTTCATTATAGAAAAGCCCCCATGGTTCCTTAGAAAAAATACAGTCAAAGAAGACGTGTTTAACAATCTCTGGCACTTTGCATAAATTGCACAAGTCAATGTCATTGTGAGAAATTTTATAACGGAGTCTTTGTAGCAGTAGCAACCACCTAAAGCTAGCCTTCTTAGGTTCCAGTTCCTATTTCCAGTTCATTTCCAAGATCTTCTACCATTGTTTCATGTTTAGGTTTACACCCCATGCCTTGTTCACATGTTTTGTTAAATCAATATGTTCAGTTAGAGTGGAATAGATTCTTTTAGCTTTAATTTTCTGTAAGGTTCTATCATTCTTCCATTTGTATTCAATATATTCTTGGCTATCAGTATAGTCCTCCGCTGGGAATTGAAACTCTCTACAAGCCTCTCTAATCATTGTATAGGTTCTCCAATTGCTTGGAGGGAGATTGTACTCCACTTTTAGTTCATTCCATTCTTTAAGGTATCCACCACTGAGGACATCATTGAGATACTTGATCCCCTTTTGGGCCCATGCCTTTGTAGAATAACCTTGTAGTAAGGCCAGGGGTTTATTTTTGTGCTTCAAATTCCACCAAAGAGATATATGCCCCATAATGGTTTTATTCCCATCCTTGATGAAGTGGCAATTAGTAATATTTTTCTTGACTAGTTCCCATGCTCTCCAAATAGTTTTGAACACCTTGGATCCTGCAGGTAAGATAGGATGATCACAACTAAGAATATCAAATAAGGGGAGGAGCTTCCATGCCTTACCTTTTTCAAGTACTGAATTCATTATATTTTGTCTAATGAGAATCTTCTGGGGTTCATCTCCTTCCAAATCCCTTAGAATCCACTTAGAGGCCAAAGCAATACCTTGCAACCTTAGGTCCTTAAGGCCTAGTCCACCTCTTTCTTTTGTGATGTAGCACCATTCCCATTTGATAGAGTGCCTTTTTCTTTTCCCTTTTCCATCTGACCACAAAAAGTTCCTTATCTTTTTCTAGACTTCATTAATCTGATAATAGTTAAAAAAACCAAACTGAAGCAAAGTAGACGGTGTAGGAAGACAACATTTTCTGAAAAATTTGTGTTTTTCCAAGTAGAGACAAGAATTGTCTATTCCATTTATCAATTTTCTTCTCAATATTTTCCTTGATCTAATCCCACATCTCTTTTAGGTTAGGCTCTATGGAAAATGGTATTCCAAGGTATCTTACTAATTTATGGGGGGGGGGGGTATTGCAAGTTAAATTTCTTTAGCAAATCTGGTGGGTCCTCCCACCATCCTAGCATACAAGATTTGGCAAGTGCAACCTTTGCACCCAAGGCTTGACAAAATGTGTTCAATTTATCCATAAGGTTGATCATGTTCCCTTCTTCAAGTTGAATAAAAGAGTTGTGTCATCAACAAACAGAGTGTTGATAAGTTCATTATTGTCCAGTAGGGTTATACCTTTAACCATGGGAGAGTTCTTGCCATCTCTCAGTATATAATGTAAAGCATCATATGCAATCACAAAAAGTGTTGGGGCCAAGGGACACCCCTATCTTATGGAAATCTCTAGGGTGATCTCATCTATGGTAGTTTCATTCAAGTCAATTTGAGCTACTGCATCTTTGAACAAGATTTTGACCATGTCACAAAATGATATGGGGAATCCAAATGCTTCCATGACCATAAACACAAAATTCCATTCCATTCTATCACATGCCTTTTCAAAGTCCAACAGGAGCATTGTTGCCCCTTGTCCAATCTGGTTGGCCCATTCCATGACCTCCCAACTAGTAACTAGGTTTTCTAAGATATACCTGCCTCTAATGAAGCCAGTTTGGGATGTATTAATAAATGAAGGCAAGATGTCTAATAGTCTAGCAACCAAGATCTTGGCTATAATTTTATAGGAAACATTAAGAAGTGTAATTGGTCTCCAGTTTTTTACTAGTGACAGATCACCATCCTTGGGAATCAATTTGACGATTCCCTTGTTTATACCTTTTCCCAAAGACCCTTTTTCTAGAGCTTCACTATTGACTGAATGCAGGTCATCACAAAACCACTCACTAAAGGTATTGTAAAATTCAGCAGGAAGTCCATCCACTCTAGGGGTCTTATCATTCTTCAAGGAGATGATGGCATGTTTGATCTCTTCTTTTGAGAGATCCTTGCCTAGCCTCCTAGCTTCTAAGGCATTGATCCTCTTGGGAATAATATGACTTAAGTATTCCCTGGACTTGCAGATATCTCTGTTATCTCCCTCAGAGGTGAACAGTTCCTTATAGAACTTAAAGAATTGCATGCTTATGTCTTCTTGATTAGACAAGTTGGTACCATCAACACTGATCTGTTCTATTTGTCCTCTTACCTACCTTTCCTTTATGAGCCTGAAGAAAAAATTTGACCCCTTGTCTCCATTCTCAAGAAAATTTAATTTGGATCTCACCTCTAGCCCATTACTCTTGTTGCCCGTAGACTTCTCAGGCCATTCTTGATCATGTTTAAATTACCAAGCTTTTCCTGTAGCATGTTTTTTTTTCCTTCTCATATCCAAAGCCTTTTTTTTGCCTATTGTTTGGAACATTTGTTTCCATCCTTTCACATTTAATTCACATAATTTAATGGCACACAAATCTTTGTGCATCCATTTGTTGATAACTCTTAAGGATTCAATGGATTTCTTATAGTCTTCGTCCATAAGAAGCATATTATTGAGAAATAATCCCTCCCCTGCACCTTTCGCTCTTGGTTGGCCATCTTTGAGCTTAACCTTCACTCTAATGGGGTGGTCAGTGATTTTAAAATAATCCCATTAAAATTATTATTTTTTTTAGAAGGAAAGATTTGCCAATAGAAATTGATATTTTTTTCAAAAAAATGAAAGATTTGCCAAGATTTTATATATTTTTTAGGGAGGGTTTCTTAAAGTTATCACTGGGTGGATGATTGATTCCAATTCTTTATTGTGTGTTCTTACAATTGAAAAAACTCAAATTGCATGTGGGGTAGGGTTTTGGGTTTTTTTTTCCGTACTTTACTATTTTCTCTGTCATTCGATCTTGCATCATACCGCATTCATTGCAAGAGCTTTCATTTAAAATGGTCATGGCCAACTTCAACCCAACATTTTTTGTTGGTTTTAATGGTTTGGTGTCTGTGAACAATGGCTCCTCCGAACAAGAGACCCCAAAAATTTGTCCTAAAAGTATTTCACGAGGAATACCTTCTAAGACCCCCATGGATGTGGTTTTACCCACCCCAAAATTTGATTTTGTATGTCAATGGTTAGAGCAACATATTCTTATAGGTTATTTTGTTGGGATGGTCCCCCCTAAAAGCATGTTATGGGACTGGGTTGCCAATTCATAGGCCCCTCATGGGATTTGTCTTGTCAGGGTCCAAAACCTCACCAAAGGGTTTTTTCTTTTACATTATGTTGAAGTGAACCATGTTCAAGCTATTTTCCAGTATGGAACATGGTATGTTTGATTGTCTCTACTAGTTTTTTAGCCTCGATCTCGAGACTTTTCCATCTTTGATGATAAGAAACTTCATGTGTTTGTTTGGATTGAGTTATCAGGTCTTCCTTTACCCTATTGGCTTTTTCTCCCAACTATTGCTTCTTCTCTTGGGAAGGTCACTTGTGTCGAGGTTGATTATTTTTATCATGCTCAACCCTAGAAATAGGTTTGTGTTGAAGTGGATTTATCTTATGATCTCAAAGATATGGTTGATGCATTTTTCATTCTCAGTGTGTGCTCTATCTAAATCTACCAAATATGTGCTTTTGGTGTCAATCCTTAGAGCATATAATTATGGATTGTCCGCTAGTTGTGCCAAAGGTCAAGACCCCTCCAAAGAATCCTGACCATCCACAAGCTTCTGATATTTATAAACCAAAAGAGAAATGGACTACAATGGCTCACAAGGGGAGGTATGCCTTGTTTAGCAGTGAGCCAAGCAAACCCTCGAAGCCTACTGTTATACAATTGCAACATATCAATTATAACCCTTCTTTGAAGGGGAAAGATAGTGCCATCTCCATTGATATTGAGGTTCCTATTCGAACAAAGATTGTGTGAATGCCTCAACCATCCTTGGTTATTTCTTCTCAATTGTAGAGTTTGTGTCACTCTCGTGGCCCTTCTAGGTGCATGGAGATAGGCGAATATATTCAAGAAAAGTGAAGGAATGGTATGCTTGGTTTCCAAAAGGCTTCAAAGTTGATTCAAAAATATTACTCCTCTTGAGAGGATAAGGATGATATACAAGAAATTTCTTTCATGAACTTTATTTCATGGAATGTTTGGGGTTTCACTAACCTCACCAATAAGTATTTCATGTGGGATACTAGACAACATTATCATGGTATTGATGTTTTATGTCTTTTGGAAATTAACACTGCTTCTTTCATGTTTTTGTAGCATGTTGGGTTATTTCATTAGATGGTTTGGTTTTTACTTCTAATCATGAGGTGGGTCATGGAGGGGTTGTCACCCTTCTTACGCCATGGTGGTAGTCTTGTGTGATTAACCATGAGTCTGATTTGATGCAGTAGCTTGTCTGGATCCTCATGTCAATCGAAAATCATTCTTTTGGGATTATTAATGTTTATGCTCCCAATTATATTGTTGAGAGATTTTCTCTCTGGCGATGGATTGCATATTCAATTCCCTTGACCACTTGGGTGTTGTGTAGAGACTTTAATATGGTTGATGCAACTTCTAATAAAGATGGGGCCTTACCCTTTTGCTAGACAACTCGTGAGCGAGAGGCTTGTTTTTACATGCACAATAAATGATAGAGTTCTTAAACGGCTTGATTGTGCCATGATAACAGCATAATATTTTTCTCTTTCAGTGATGCCCCTTCCCGAGGTCACTCTTTTAGACCAATTTCTCATCAAGTTCGCTATTAATTGGTAAGTGGGTTTAGAACGGCCTTCCAAAACTCAGTCTTTTTAAACACCTCTTTATCGAGTCATTAACCCACATTAGCCCACATTCAAAAGGTTTGGAACCTAGAATGTCATCCTACCTAGCAATTTGGGTGGATTGCTTGGTGGAATCATGTTATTCAATGCAATTCTTAATTTATTCACTTTTATGGTCGTCACTTGGCCTTTTTTTTTGGGTGGTCTAATGAGGCCACCACCTTGGATCTCTGTCGTACCACGAAGGCTCTCTCTACTAACCCGTTCTCTCCCAATTTACAAGTTTGTGTGGCCTGGATTCAACACCAAAAGTAGATTGTTGATAATCATGGATGACCAAAGGAGCTCAAATTAAGGCCAGAATGCACTGGCTTAAAGTAGGTGACCGGGCCTATAAGGGATTCTTTTGGCTCTATGTGCCCATCATTTTGCTAGAGGCATCGAAAAAATCAAGGAAGGTCAAACGATGCTCCCTGAGGTACCAGATATTCTTTAGGAATTTGTTTTCCATTATGAAAAGGTTTTCACTACCGAGGAAGGCTCTCCTGAGTGAAATCATGCTCTTCAAGAATACCTCTGGGTTGTCCCATGTAGGATTTATGAGGCTCAACACTCTTTTTGCAAGAAATTGCTCTCCATGGAAGATTTAAAATAGGTTGTTAGCTCCATGGTCGATGACAAAGTGCCAGGATGTGATGGTCTTCCATGTGAATTCTACAAAGGATTATGGCCTTGTGTGGGTTTCAACCTCCATAAGTTCTATCTTGAAGCTTTTCATAATCAGACTTTAGGAAAATTGATCAATAAAGGAAATATCAAATTCATACCTAAGCAAGGAGACCATGAGGACATTTGCAATTGGAGACCAATAACATTGCTTAATGTCTCCTACAAGGTCATTGCCAAAGCCTTAGCTCTGAAAATTCACCATATGTTGCCTCAAATTGTTTGCTTTGAACAAACTAGTTTCATCAAATGTAGATTCATCTTGGATAACATCATTGTTGTCTGGGAAGGTATGGAATGGGCCCGATGCTCTAGAAAAGAAGCTATCTTTCTAAAAATTGACTTTGCCAAAGCTTATAACCACATTGAATGGCCCTTTATTCTAGTTATGCTTGGCTCTAAGGTTTGGCCCTTAGTCTATTCAGTCCATTAAAATGCTCTTTGCAGATGCCTTTGCATGCATTACAATCAATAGCTGCTAGCCTTAGGCCTTTGGGCTCCACCAATCCATTCGACAAAGGTATCCCCTTGCTCTATCTTTATATGTGATCGATGTTGAAGGATTTAGGTATTTGTTAGCATATGCCATTTCCTCTAGGAAAGTTCATGGTATTGCCTTGTCAGAGTCATCCAACTAGTTGGTTAATGGTCACTTTACAGATGATTCATTTCTCACTCTCATTGAAGATGAGAAAAATATTAAAGAGACTCTTCAATTCCTTGATAATATCTATCTGGCCTCTGGTTCAACCATTCAATAACATAAAACTCAGTGCTATTGCTAATCCTTTCTTCTAACACCACCTTGGCTTCTTGATGTAGGGGCATCTTGTGATGCATTTTGTGTCATTTTGAAATGTTTTGATTTTGATTTGTTTTGATGTGGTCTAGGTCAATAAGGTTAATTTGGACCATTCTAGGCCATTTGGGATCCTTTTGAGTCATTTTGGTGATTAGTTGCAAAAAGTTGCAAAAGTTGTCATGTCAAAGTTGTAAAAGTTACAATTTTGGTTTTTGGTAGTTGGAAGTTGGTTTGGTAGTTGGGAATTGATGTAATTGTATAAATATGGCATGTAAACTCGAGCACCAAGGTTATAGAAGAGTTTGAATGGAAAATGAACATTTGGAAACATTTTCTTATGTTTTTCATGGTGAAAAAGGCTATAAATTGGATTGTACGACCTTGTAATGTATAGTACAGCCATAAAAGTTATTGGAAAATTTGGAGAATGTTGTTATCTTTATAATGCTTTTGTTTTGACTTATTTTCATTATGTCTTGTGAAAGTTATGATAAAAATAGTGATTGCCATGTATAGATTTTCAATGTTTCCTACCTGGAAACCTCTTTTGTATGGATTGTACAACTTGATACGGTAAAGGGGAGGCATGGGGATGATGAAGCTATGAAATAAAATAATTTTTATTTTTTTTGTTTGGAGTCATTTCATTAAGTTTTGTGAAAGTTATGACATTTTTTGTGATGACAGCCCTATACCCTAACTAGGATTTCCATAAACACTAAAAAATTCATATATTTTTCTCCCACCATCAAAAAGTCATGAAAATTGGTAGAAAGTTATTTGTTAAGGACATATAAAAACCCTTTTAAGATCAAGCCTTTAAAAGTATGCATGTGTGAGGAATCAGTGGCAGTGTGCTCTCATTTGTATGTAAACAACCTTAAAACCTTGGTGACTTGAGGGTTTGGTAAGATCTATACGTTGTGTGAACATGATTGGTTGGAATCAATAGAACATGTTGTAAGAATACTAAAATATCAAGGAACTCATGCATCATGTTGGGTTTCCCTTGTTGAATGCACATCAAGCTGCCATGGCTATGTTTCCAATGTGATCTAGAATGCATTTAATCATTGTTTGAAATGAATCAGTTTATGAAAGTTGTCAAGTGAACCAAGAGTAGTTCTTTTCTCTGCATATTTTTGGTATCAGAGCTAGAAGATTGTTGGGCTAATGGTACTGATGATTTAAATAGTTGTGAGTTACAATGTTGGATGGGAAGATTGGACATATTATTGGTGAGGTAAAATATTGGACGCTTTGTTGAATTTTATTTGGTCTGAAGAAAATTGTTGTAGGTTGTTTGAAGGCTTTGAGAAGAAGCTTGAGGTGAAAGGGACTTGCTTGGAAAATGAGAAACAACACATTGAGAATGGAAGTGTTGAGGAGAATAGTCCATGGAGACTTGAAGAGAAAGAAGTTGCCAAGCAAGCAACAACTGATGAGAAGAGAGAGAAGTGAGATTAAGAAGAAAGATGAGAAGGTAAAACAAATAAATATTCAACAAGAGATAACATAACTGAGACAAGATTTGGAACAAATGCAAAAATTTGAAGAAAGAATATAGAGTATAGTAACAAGTGTGTGGAGTTAGAATATCACCATTAACAAAATTGTCAAGTGGTTGATAAAGGAAATTGTACAAAGAAGAAAGAGGCGACAATTGAGAAGAAAGATAAAAAAAATTAATCAAGATGATGGATGAGCCAACACCATCCAAGGAAGAGGAAAAATATGAAGAAAATGAGTCCATTGAGACTCAAAATTTTATTTCTAACAATATTTGTGAGTATGTGTTTACAAGTGCGACAGATGAAGCGGTTGAAGGAATGAACTAGTGGAATGATATATTGACTAAGGAAATACAAATGATTGAAAAAGAAGCAAACAAAAGGATTCAAAAGAATAAGATAATAAAAGATATTTTGCAGCAAACTATAAAGAAGCAATAGAAGCATTTGAGTTTGAGTTGGAGCATCAAATTTCTTTCCCCTAGGGAGTATGATGTAGGGGAATCTTGTGATGCATTTTGTGTCATTTTGAAAAGTTTTGATTTTGAGTTGTTTTGATGTGTTTTGGGTCAATAAGGTCAATTTCGACCATTCTAGGCCATTTGGGATCCTTTTGAGTCATTTTGGTGATTAGTTGCAAAAAGTTGCAAAAGTTGTCATGTCAAAGTTGTAAAAGTTGCAATTTTGGTTTTTGGTAGTTGGAAGTCAGTTTGGTAGTTGGGAATGGATTTAATTGCATAAATATATCATGTAAACTTGAGCACCAAGGTTAGAGAAGAGTTTGAATGGAAAAATGAACATTTGGAAGCATTTTCTTGTGTTTTTAATGGTGAAACAGACTGTAAATTAGATTGTACAACCTTGTACTATATAGTACAAGCCTAAAAGTTATTGGAAAAGTTGAATAATGTTGTTATCTTTCTAATTATTTTGGTTTGACTTATTTTCATTGTGTTCTGTGAAAGTTATGATAAAAATAGTGATTGCCATGTACATATTTTCATTGTTTCCTGCTTGAAAAACCTCTTTTATATGGCTTGTACGACCTGATATGGTCAAGGGTGGGCATGGGGATGATGAATCTATGAAATATAGACTTTTGGTTTTTGTTTGGAGTTATTTCATTAAGTTTTGTGAAAGTTATGGCATTTTTGGTGATGACAACCCTGCACCATAACTAGGGTTTCCAAAAATAGTAAAAAATTCATATCTTTGTCTCCCACTGTCAAAAAATCATGAAAATTGGTAGAATTTTTTGTATTAAGTATATCTAGAAACCCTTTTGGGCTCAATCCTTTAAAATTTTGTATGTGTGAGGAATCAATGATAGTGTGCTCTCATTTGTATGTAAATAGCCTTAAAACCCTAGTGACTTGAGGGTTTGGTAAGATCTATACTTTTTGTGAATGTGATTGATTGGGAATCAATAGAAAATGTTGTAAGAATACTGAAATATCAAGGAATTCATACATCATGCTAGTTTTCCCTATTGGAAAATATGCCTCAACTTGCTGGCTTGAACCTCTCTTAAAGACTTGGTGTTTTTCCCTTTGGTGGCCTTCTTTATCGGACTATCGCCGAAATCTAGAACCTTGAAACCTATTTCGCAGGGTTCATGAGTTTCATAACCTCTTGACATGGCGATCTCCTTATTGTTGCTGGTTTCAGGAATTTCCCAACCTTTGATGGAGGTTGTGAATTTTGGGTTTCTCCCGACTTGGCGATCCCTTTTCTTGTTGGTGTGACAATGTGTGGTCGACGAGAGAATGGGCTATGTCTCTCCAACATAGTGATGGAGAAACTATGGAGATTTATCAATGAGACAAATCAATGTCGATGGGAGTTCTATGGATGTCTCTTCGACATCCCATGTCTATTCGACATTCTGAGGATTGTGATCCTAGTGGACCATTGCGTTGAGGTGACCTTATGGTGTTGGCGAGAGATACTCCTATGTCTCTTTGACTAGGCATGTCTCTCATCGACAGTGTGGTGGTAGCGATGTCAATGTGATAGGGTGGCGTCAGTGTGGGATCTTTCAATGTCTCTTAGGCATTCAGTGATATCCCGCTAGAGCTTATCGATGTGACATGGAGTTGTTGGGGAGAGATCTCCCAAAGTCTTGGCAACATTCCGATGGAGGTAGAGACCTGAATAGTACAATAGTCAAAAGCAGTGGACAAGTGATGTGTTGACATGTGGCACAAATTCATTCATTGATTCTACATCACTATTGTAAATCAACAATCATTGGCCCAGAAGCTGTATTTCTTGATAGCAATATATTTGCATTAAATGCATGATTTGACTCGGGGGTTGATAGAGAGAAAATATGGTAACATTCTCTGTAACTGAATTAATTGTTGGGTGGCTTGATTCATGCTGAATGACAGTGTGTGGGCTTGAGGCAAAGGAAGCTTATCAGTGAAGATAGTGAAATTAATGAAAACCTAATTGTGGTTGGGTGGTACAACATTGTATACTTTTTTGAGCATCGTAACAGTGTGAGGCAAACTGTAATCGGTGTGTGAGGTCGATCAAGGGATTGTATTACTGCTGAGTTAACATCTGAGAGTGAAGTCTATAACTCTGTATGTAATCTATTTACTATAATACAAAGTGACTTTACTTGGTGTGTGGGTTTTTATCCTGTAAGGGTTTTCCCATGTAAATCTGGTGTTATCTTTGTGTGTGATGAATTTGTCTATTCTTTTGTTTTGTGAATGTGCATCTCAAATGAATGTGGCTTGTTAAATGAATGTTTTTTTTTTTTTCTGCACTTCTCTCTTGAGGATTTTATATTAGGAAGGTGTTTCCACACCTCCACTTTCCTTACATTCCCTTATTGAATGCACATTAGGCTGTCATGGCTATGTTTCCAATGTGATCTAAAATGTATTTAATCATTGTTTGAAATGAATCAGTTTATGAAAGTTGTCAAGTGAACCAAGAGTAGTTCTTTTCTCTGCATCACTTCTCGGCTTTGGCTGGAAGTGGATTGGTCATGGGGAAATATTTCAATTTTTGGGCATTCCCTTTGCCTTTTAGGCTTCACATTTTGACCTTTGGAATGTAGTCCTTAACAAGATTGAAAAGAAGCTCTCTTATTGGATCACCAAGCTTCTTTCTTTGACTAGTAAATTTCATATTTTCTCTAAAATTCTAGCGGCCACTCATGTGTATTATTCTTCTTGTTGGGCCCCATCCAAAGCTTCTTTATGATTTTTTGTGGGCCTCCTTAGAAGACCGCAAGTGTTTTCATTGCGTTGCCTGAGAATTTTGTTATCTCCTGTTAAACTATGGCGGTCTTGGGCTTTTATCCACACAACGACAAGGGTTAGCTCTTTGTGTTAAATATATTGTGCGGGAAATTTTTGGGAATGAAGCATGGAAAATACTTCTCAAGCATTACATTTCCTCAGGTTTCCTAAGCAACCCACCTGCCTGGAAGGGGATTGGCATCAAAGACGTGGTTCATATCGAAGGCACCTTTGTTTCCAAAAGTATTTGGCATGCCTAGGAAGTCATCAAGCCCTAAATTTGGTGGGAAGGTTTTTTCTTTTGAGATGGGTTATCTTTCAATTAGCACAACTGATGAGGTAAAAATAACCTCATCTATATAATGGACTGAATACTTAACCTTATACCTTTCAGCCAACCTTACCCTTCCAATTAATTATCTTTAGGATAAGTAATTGCTTTCTTTTTGTGAATAAGTGTACAATATTTATTTATTGAAATTAGTTGAAATAAGCTAATTTGTGCTAACTTAATGGTTTAGTTTTTGAGTATTCCACAGGTCAACTTCCACCATTGGTTACCATTCCAGTCAAAGAGGGTTTAACGTAGGTTTCAACACCATTGAAGACAAGTGAATGGGTGCCAAAATTTCAGGAGCATACATTATGGACCAAGTTTTCATAGTTTCTGTTATTTTTAGTTCTAAAGACTTTATGGCTTGTGTCGAGCCTCTTTAATATTTCATGTCATGGGATTTAAAGTCTATTAGTTGTTAACAATCAGTTGAAGACTTTATCTACTGAAAAGTAGGATTTTGTTAGCCGCTTTCATATAAATATGTAATTGTTGAAAATGATAAAAATAGAAGAATGTCATTATGCTGCCACTATTTTTTCTAAGTTATACTTTCATATGAATAAAATGAGTTTTTCCCGCCACTTTTGGAGTTTCTGAATAATGTGAATGGAGTTCTTTGAATGAAGTGATTTGGAATTACCAATGCATGTGATTTGAAATAGGCGTAGAAGCACCCAAGAGTTGGTCACTCGAGGGCTATAGATTAGATAGATAAGTATTTTACTTCTAATTTTGTACTTTCTGTTAGTAGATAATAATTAAAATTGGAATTTATTTTAATGTGTATAATTCTATCAAGATCAATCCTACAGGTTGTAGCTAAGTCTGTAGTCTTTGAATTTAGTGTCTGAAGTTTTGGAGCACCTTCCTTCAGTTGTTTCAGATTGTTAAATCATTTTCTACTAGCTGTTTTAGATTGTTGTCTTTTGATTAGATCAATGTTTCATAGTTTCTTTACAAGTTTTACTTCTTCAACAATCTATACATTTCTTAGTTTAATCATTTCCATGCTTTCTAGTTTAACGGTTATGCTTTTTAGATTCATATTTTTATGCTTTCTAGTTTAATTATTTCAAGTTTTTTAGATAGATGATTTCCTGCTTTGTAAGTTTAGTGGCTTTTTAGTTTAGAATTTTATTTCAGTTGTTCGGTATTTGGGAAACTTGAGAGAGATAGTCAAGATGTCTTCTATTGCATACAACATTTGGACACTACTCGGTCGATATATTAATGTGTTTATCAGCTAAAGTGTTGGGACCTAATGATAGCCTATCAACAACCTTTGGTGGTCTCCACTTATTAAAGTTGAAGGGCTCCCTTTGGCTCGTTTGCCTTGGGTTCATGCCCTTCAATTTCATAAGAAAGGTATTTGCACTCCTCATGACTTGTTTTCTAGAGCCACGATAAATATTTGCTCCTGGAAGATATGAAAGTTCAATTCACCTTTGGGTAAAAGCACAAAATTGTGTCACACTTTATAAAGAAAACGTCCAACACTGATCCAACTTTTAAACTTGAATCACTATAAAGTGGCATATATGTTTTGAATTTTGAAATGATATAAACTAGTAAAATATGTATTTTTTAGTATATATTATGTTTGTATTTAAAAAAAAAATTAAAAAATTATTTTAAACTAGTTTTTAATAAATTAACACTATAATTTAGTTGCTAATAAAATGCTAAAAAATGAAGTTGCATGAGACGTCAAACTTTTTATAGTAAATCTTTTTTTTTTCTTTCAATTTTTTTGTGTGTATTTATAATTTGAAACTTTAGTGCATGGATATATTTTTTTCCAATTTTGATAAGTATATTTTTAAATAAATATTAAAATGTGCGTGAATCAAAAAACAGTTGTTTCTATTGGACATCAACTTTCATATTAAATATTTATGTAAAATGGAAAAAAATAAAATTATACCATCTTGAAATAAATTCTTTTATCTAGTGCATCATATTTTATTTCTATTTTTTTAATAAGTTTTAGTATTTTTCCTTGCAATAATAATCAACCTAATATTTTGTGCTGATAACCTACTTTTAGTAAAAAAAAAAATATAAAATATAAATAATAATTAAACTATTAAAATAAATATATTTTTGAAAACTACACTTATGGATCTACAAAAGGGTATTTTTATATATTTTTTTAAAATGTTATTTACATTAGTAGGAGTTATTGAAACTTCAAAATTTTCAAATAATTTTATTTTTTTGGTAAATTGCACTCAAAGTGGTGCTCCATATATTTTTAGCCAACAATTTTAGTTGAAAAAGTTGTGGAAGTATCTAACTTAGCTAGAATGAATCTTACTAGACCATATGTTTGACCAAAATTGATTTTTAGTTAGAAATACTTAAATTCAGTTGTGTTGATAAGTTGGTTGAAAGTGTGACACAACTTTGTGCTTTTACCCCTCTCTTGGCTAGATTGATACACATTTTACTCTATCATGTTTGCTCTTTCGCCGAACATGATTCACAAGATTGGTATTCCTGTCAAACCTTGGTGGAAAGACTGACACTAGTTTCCAAACACTACCTTTTGCAACTACAAGTCATGTTTGGGATATCATTTGGATTTCCCCACACCTCCTAATGGTGCCTACGATGAACCTTTGGTGGCATTTGCAATCACCTTTGTCTATTTGGCAACGATAGTTTCATAACATTTGGTTAGTTGTTATTGAGCCTAAGCTCGCCCACTTTACTTTGTGTATTCTTTTCCAAGGCTTGCCTATGGGCTCTTGCCTTCGACATATGGGAATTTTGGACCCTCATTGTCCATTTTGTGGACAACCTGAGTCCTTCAAGCATCTCTTTTGGTTTTGTCACTGTGCTCAACAACTTTGGAGTTGGATTCATGACTTTTTTCGCCCCTTTCAACCAAAACCCTTTTCCTAACATATGGCCCTATTTTTGGGGATTGGCCTCGCATCCATTCCAAGTATGCCCAAGTTTGACATGATTTCAAGGTGAAGATTTTATTTTCCTTATGGAAAGCTAGAAATTTTGATATTTTTTCTCATGGCTCCATTGACACTATTGTTTTGTTTTTCACTAAAGCTTCTATTTGTTACAATGTGATGCTTTAGATTTAAGTTCAAGCCAACAAGGTGGTACTAGAGGTTAGAGGTAGCCCACCTACAAGATTTGTTAAATCATTGGGGTAACGCCCCGTGCACTGTGCCCAAGGTCTCCCCATAATAGTTTTGCTTTCTACAGTCATTCTTCACCTTGTGGTTGACAACATGGCCAAAGCTTCTCAACTTGGGGTTATGGTCCCCCAAATCTCAGGCACCTCATCACCACTCTAGTGATAGGGGTGGTTTGTCTCGGCATCGCTCTGCCTTGCCTCCACTTGGAGGTGTTGCCTCTAGGTGGCCCTAAGGTGGAGCAAGGCCAATAGTTGGCCTTCATCTGGTGATGGTGGCAACTAGCCAATTTTTTAAGTGGCTCCCTCAGTTGGCTTTGGCTATTTCTCTAACATGGAATGAAGATAGAGACAAAGAAGAGGAAGCTAAGACCGAAGAGGTGTGGTCTATTCCTAACATCACTCTAAACCTCACTGATGTATGGGGTAAATCGAATGACCGAGACCCCCCTCCACCTCCCACTAGCACTACTCTCACCGCTTAGCACTTATTTTATTATTGTTGTGTAATTACTTTTTGGGCTCTGCCCATGTGACTCTGGGGAGTGACCTCGTGTCCTCCTACATTTTTTGTGAATATGTTTATATTTTATTATTAATATAATTTGACACGCGTATTCATTAAATTTTTTTATCATTGGCAATTAACTAGTTACCTCATTGAATTGATTAGTTATCTATTTCAATTAGTTAGTTAACTATTTTGATTGATAATGTGTTAACTAATATTGAAAGATCAGTTATCTATACTAATTATTTCATTATTTATGGGGTGTAAATCATGTTTTTTATTAAATTATTTAAATATTTATACTAATTAATAATAAATATTATTTAATCAATTTAATTTTGATAAGTAGATTAATTAAGGCAGGATGAATTATTTTAATGAGTGGATGAGTGATTATGTTAGGTGTTGAGATGGGGTCATTAGTATGGGAGATGAGCATATGTGAGATTTTAGTGCCCAGATTTTGTCTTTCTTTGAATGGAATTGTGACTGCAAGATACAATATTATTTCAAAGAAAGAAGATGCATCTAGTTGATGGTATGATATTAGTGAGAGATGATGCCCCAAGCAACAAATATTGTTTTATTTGATGGATTGATAACAATGTTGATGTGGAAATGATATCCCAAGAATATTACAAGGATTGATCAAGATTGGATTCAAAGGATGCTTTGATACTTGTAGAGGCTTTATTTTGGATTGAATTGGATGATGGGATGTCCCCTTGAGAGTATAGGAAGGTTTAAATAATGCAAGTGTTCTCTAGAAATGAACAAAATTGAGATTAGTGAAGTGGTTAATAGTTGTGGATTTGAGTGACACAAGAAGGGATTGTAAATGACAAACAAAGTGAGTTAAAGGATGAACATTAAGGAGAAATCATGGATGAGGATGGAATAATAAGATGGGCATGAGGAGAAGGATGGGGATTAGTCTATGAATGATGGGATGAGATCATGTTTAATAATTATGATGGGTGGGGTAATTAATATGAATGAATTGGGTGGTGATGATGATTTTCTTAGATGATTATAAATGTGTGAGGATTTTTTTATTATGGCTTATGATTATAAAAATGGAAATGAAGTAGTATGATATCTTTTGGAGTATTTCACCATAGGTGCATGCTAATAATCTATGAAAATTTTATGATGTGTATAAGCTATTGGAAAAGTATGCCTCAATAATCATAGGCTGAAACCTCCATTAGAGCCAAGTCAGTGTGACATCTTCATTGTCTGGCCGACTAGTAGTTTGGAACATCATGTGTTGTACAGGTCGCTATGACCTAGCTTTTGTCTCATCAAAATGTTACACTTTGGAGCTATCGTTGTGACAAGAAGCTTTCGGCGTGACCTCTTACTGCTCATAGAGATCTTTGGCCGACATGCCATTCAATTGTGTATCGGGGAGACTCATGACGACCATGGGCTTCGGGATAACCTGTGTCGGTTCGGTGAGAAGTCTCAGCGAATAGTCAATATCTCACCGACAATGTAACACTTGGGTTTATCAGAGTAACATGTTTGTTTCGTTATGATGTCTCGGCGAAGAGCTAATGTCTTACTGATGAAGGTTCAACTAATGGTCTCGGTGTAACATGGTGGTTTTGGTAAGAAGTCACAACAACTTTGGTGAGTCTCGCCAATGATGAGAAGTCCTTGGTATAGGTCTTGGAAAATGGTGGTCATCGGTGTAACATATATATGTTCGATAAGAACTCTTGACGAAGGTGTTAAGTCTTGCCGACTATTCTTTAGAGCTTGGTATGACTTGTATGTTTTCACTGTGAGGTCTCAGCAATATTAATAAGTCTTGTCGACTGGTGGTTGGAGGTCGGCGTAACATGACTTCAGTATAACCTTTGGTGACTCGGTGTGAGGTCCTGACAAAAGTGATAGGTCTCATCGACTGTTTGGTGATTCGGTGTAACACATGAAAGCTCATTGAAATGTCTTGGTGAGAATGATTACTCTTGGTGACATCGATATGAAGGTTATGTGGCATCGGCGAGACACTATTAGTGTCTCATCGAGATGCCAATACAATGCAAATTATGTTGACCGTTTGACCATCCTATGTGGAGTCTCGTGGACCAATAGGAGAAGCCAAATTTGAATAGTTGGAAGATTGTTTGTTGCAATGGTTCTGTGAGGAAGCTCAACGGACATGGATTGACATGGTTATACTTGATGTTTGCAGAATGTGTTTGGATGGTTCAAAGGTTGGATCGACAGATTGTTGAGTGATTGTATCAGTGGATGTAATCTAATCTGTAAAGACTGTAACTTGAAGGTTCCTGTACAAGATCGTTCATGGTGAATGCTGCTATAAACAGACATCAGAAAGATAAGTCTGAAACTTGTATGTAATCTTTATTATTGTAATACAAAATGACTTCTCTTGGTGTGGTGGGTTTTTCTCCCGTAAGGGTTTTCCCACGTATATATGGTGTTCATGTGTGATTGTCAAATACTCTGTTTCTATTATCTACTTCATAGTGCATCTTAATTGAATTGAAATTGAAAATTTAAAAGTATATCTACATTCTTCTCTAAGGTTTTGACGTTAGGAGAGTTGCTTCCACATCTAGCTTTCCTTACAAGTGGTATCAGAGCCTGGCCAGTTGTGTTATCCTTGTGGGTACGCTGGGTTTTTTGAGTCAATTATGTTTCAGTGGGAGTCTTGTAGAGTTTGTTATTTCTGCTTATAGGTTGAGATGGCTAGCATGTCTGGAAAGTTTGAAATAGAGAAGTTCAATGGCAGTAACTTTGAGTTGTGGAAACTCAAGATGGAGGATCTTCTAGTTGATCGTGATATGTGGCTTGCAGTGTCTGGAACTAAACCTACAGGCATGAAGCAAGAAGATTGGGACCTTGCAGATAGAAAGTCTAAGGGGCTGATAAGGCTTTGTTTAGCAGACTTAGTTCTTTTGAATGTGCATGAGGAGAAGACTACCTCTTCTTTGTGGAAGAGACTGGCGTCTATTTATCAGGGGAAGTCCTTGGTGAATAAATTGTTCCTGAGGAAGAAGCTGTATTCTTTGAGAATGCAGGAAAGAGGGTCTGTGGCTGATCATTTGAATGCATTTAATATGTTGATTGCTCAATTGACATTTGTTGGTGTAAAAATTGAAGAAGAGGATCGCTGTATGCTATTATTGTGTTCTTTTCCAAACTCATGGGATCATCTAGTGATGGCTATTGGGAGTACAACATCCAGTTTCAAGATGGAAGATATTGTTAGTTCTTTGCTATCACAAGAGATGAGAAGGAAATCTTCTGAGATGGCGAAGGAAGCTCTTGCTATTAGAGGAAGACCAAAGGAGAAAGGTAAGAAGGACAAGAAGTCCAAATCGAAATCAGAGGGGAGATCAAAGTCTCCTGGTAAGAAGTCCAAGGTGAAGTGCTGGAACTGTGGGCAACCTGGTCATGTCTGAAAGGATTGTAAAGAGGAGAAAAAGAAGAAGAAGGGCTCTTTTGATAATGGTTCTTCTCATAGTGATGGTGATGCTTTCATTGTAGCCTTGGCTACACAGGCATCAGATGATGTCTGGCTAATTGATTTTGAAGCATCTTTCCACATGACATCTCATAGAGTGGTTCATGAAGTATGAAGAATACAATGGTGGAAAGGTGTACTTGGCAAGTGATTCAACTTTAGAGATTGTTGGTCGTGGAAGAGTCAAAATACAATTCCCCGATGGCAGAGTGAAGGGAATCAATAATGTAATGCATATACCAGGTCTGACTCAAAACTTAATTTCTGTAAGTATGCTGAATGATATTGGAGTATAAGTTACGTTCTCTAGAAATGGCTGCAAGATGACTAGAGGTTCAATGGTGCTAGCTAGAGGTGCTCAAATTGGTACTTTGTACAAGCTGGATGCACATGCTATTCAATGTAATAGTGTCTCTGGAAAGTCACTGGAAGTTGCTCATGGAGGTAAAGAGGGAAATATCCCTAATTATGTAATCTCTATGGAAGTAAAACTTCCTGCAGAGAAGACTATGCTTTGGCATCATAAGTTAGGCCACATAGGAGAAAAAGGTTTAAAAACCTGGTTGAGGGGCTTGAAGACTGTAATCTCGAATTTGAATTTTGTGAGCATTGTATATATGGAAAGCAACACCATGTTTCATTTTATTCTAGTCCTCATAAATCTTCTGGTTTGCTAGATTATATTCATTCGGATGTATTTGGTCCAGTAGATGTTCCTTCTTTGTCTAAATCAAGATACTATGTGTCATTGATTGATGATTACTCAAGAAGAGCATTTGTTTATTTTTTGAAAAGTAAATCAGAAGTGTTCAGTCGATTTAAGGAATTTAAGAACCTTGTAGAAAATCAGACTGGAAGAAAAATAAAATGCTTAAGGACTGATAATGGCAGTGAATTCTTTTCTGATGAATTTGAAAGATACTGTAAAGACCATGGGATTAAAAGAAATAAGACGACACCTTATACTCCATAGCAAAATGGAGTTGCAGAAAGGTTCAATCGGACAGTGATGGAGAGAGCACGAAGTATGCTCAGTAGTGCTAGCTTGGAGGAGAAGTTTTGGGCTGAGGTTGTATCTACTGCATGTTACCTAATTAATTGTTCTCCAAATTATGCTCTTGTTGAGAAAACACCTTTGGAAGCATGGTCTGGTAAGAAGCCCTCTCTTAGACATGTTCGTGTTTTTGGCTATGAGGCATATGCTCATGTGCCGGATGTGAAAAGATCTAAATTGGAGAACAAGTCTGTCAAATGTATTTTTATTGGCTATAGTGTTGTCATAAAAGGATACAAGCTTTGGAATCCTGATATAGAGAAGGTTGTATACAACAGAAGTGTAATCTTTCGTGAGCTGAAACCTTCCACTTTGGATATGCAGTCAGAGACAAAGTTAGAAAATAATAAGGATGTAGCATTAATTCCTCCTACACCAGAGAAAGAGGAATTGAAAATTCAAAATGTACCTAAAACTGAAGAGAGCTCAAGCAGTTCTAAAAGTTCTGAAGAAGAAGAATCTCAGCCTCAACAAGTGAGGAGGTCAACCCGTGAAAGAAAACAACCAGATAGGTATGGGTTCTCTTTGATTGATTCTACTTGTGCCTATGCTTTAATTTCTAGCACTGATGAGCCTAGGACTATAAATGAGGCATTTAAAATGTCTGATTCAGACTCTTGGTTGGAAGCCATGAATGAAGAGATGGCATCATTAGAAAATAATGAAACCTGGAGTCTGGTGCCCTTGCCTAAAGGCAGAAAGGCTGTTGGCTGCAAATGGGTATTTAAGAAGAAAATTGGTCTGGATGGCAGTGTAGAAAAGTATAAGGCAAGACTGGTTGCGAAGGGTTATTCCTAGGTCGAGGGAGTTGATTATGGGGAGATTTTTTCTCCTGTAGCAAAGCTGACATCTATCAGATTTCTTTTGTCACTTGTAGTAGCATATGACTTAGAGGTAGAACAGATGGATGTGAAGACAACATTTCTTCATAGTGATCTTGAAGAAGAAATCTATGTCCCAGCCTAAACACTTTGTTGAAAAAGGTAAAGAAAAACTGGTATGCAAATTAAAGAAGTCTATGTATGGGTTAAAGCAGTCACCTAGAATGTGGTACCAAAAATTTGATACTTTTGTATTGTCTTTGGGATTTGTGAGATCAAAATCTAATCATGTGTTTATTATAAAGCTGAAAGTGATCAAGTACTTGTTATTGCTCTCTATGTTGATGATATGTTGTTCATAGGCAATAGTAAGCTAATGATTTCGATCTTAAGTCTCAGTTGTCTGCTAAGTTTGAAATGAAAGATCTTGGTGCAGCAAGGTATATTGGGGATGGAGATAACGGGATAGGAAGAATAGAAAACTATGGCTAGTCAGAGTAAGTATATTAGGAATTCTTGAGAGATTTTTGTATGAATGATTGCAAACAGCTAGTTGTTCCAGTCCTGCAGGGAATAAAGCTATCTATTGAGGACTGTCCAAAATCTCCCTCTTTTGAGATGGAGGACATGAAGCCCGGTGTACCCTATGCTGTGCATTTGGTAGCCTCATGTATCACGATGATACGTACAAGGCGGAATGTTGCTAGCGGTGCAGGAGTAGCAATCAATTTATGGCTAATCCTGGAAGGAAACATTGGGATGCTATGAAAAGAGTATTCAGATATTTGAAGGGCACTTCAGAATATGCTTTGTATTACCATGGGAACTTGGTTGAATCACAGAGGACTCTCAGCATTCAAAGCTATGTGGATCACGATTTTCGCGGGGGACATTGATAGCGAGGAGATCCCACTTAGGTGGATACATTTCATGATGGAATGGTAGTGCGATGAGTTGGATGAGCCAGCGTGGTAGTTGCTTTGTCCACCATGGAAATTTGGAATACATGGCAGCTACTCATGCTTGTAAAGAAGCAGTTTGGTTGAAACATTTGTGTTCTAACATTGGTTTTGATGCAGGGGAAATAACTATTTTTTGTGACAGTCAGAGTGCAATTTGTCTAGCAAAGAACCCTACTTTCCATGCTAGGATGAAACATATAGACGTACAGTATCACTTTGTACAAGATATGGTGGAGGATGGAAAGGTCAGTTTGGAAAATGTTGATACTCTGGAGAATGTTGCAAATTCATTGATGAAGCCAGTGAGCACAGACAAGTTCAGGTGGTGTGCCAGTTCGATGGGCCTTAGTGCCCATGATTTTCAATAAGTTATGTTGTGCTCTGGAGGTGCCTGTGTGATCTTCGTCAAGTGGGAGATTGTTGGAAAAGTATGCCTCAATAATCATAGGCTGAAACCTCCATTAGAGCCAAGTTGGTGTGACATCTTCATTGTCTGGCCGACTACCAGTTTGGAACATCATGTTTTGTATAGGTCACTGTGACCTAGCTTTTGTCTCACCAAAAGGTTACACTTTGGAGCTATTGCTGTGACAAGAAGCTTTCGGCGTGACCTCTTACCGCTCGTAGAGATCTTTGGCTGACAGGTCATTCAATCGTGTATCGGGGAGACTCATGACGACCACGGGCTTCGGGATAACCTATGTCAGTTTGGTGAGAAGTCTCAGCGAATAGTCAATGTCTCACCGATAGTGTAACACTTGGGTTCATCAGAGTAACATGTTTGTTTTGTTATGATGTCTCGGCGAAGAGCCAATGTCTCACCGACGGAGGTTCAACTAATGGTCTCGGTGTAACACGGTGGTTTTGGTAAGAAGTCATAGTGACTTTGGTGAGTCTTTCCGATGATGAGAAGTCCTCGGTATAGGTCTTGGCAAATGGTGGTCATCGATGTAACATATATGTGTTCGATAAGAACTCTTGGCGAAGGTGTTAAGTCTTGCCGACTATTCTTTAGAGCTCAGTATGACTTGTATGTTTTCGCTATGAGGTCTCAACAATATTAATAAGTCTTGCCGACTGGTGGTTGGAGCTTGGCGTAACATGTGACTTCGGTATAACCTTTGGTGACTCAGCGTGAGGTCCTGGCGAAAGCGATAGGTCTCACTGACTATTTGGTGATTCAGTGTAACACATGAAAGCTCATTGAAATGTCTTGGCGAGAATGATTACTCTTGGCGACATCGATATGAAGGTTATGTGGCATCGGCGAGACATTGTTAGTGTCTCACTGAGATGCCAATACAGTGCGAATTCTATTGATCGTTTGACCATCCTATGTGGAGTCTCGTGGACCAATAGGAGAAGTCGAATCTGAACAGTTGGAAGATTGTTCATTGCGACGGTTCTGTGAGGAAGCTCGACGAACATGGATCGACATGGTTATACTCGGTGTTTGCAGAATGTGTTTGGATGGTTCGAAGGTTGGATCGATGGATTGTTGAGTGATTGTATCAGTGGATGTAATCTAATCTATAAAGACTGTAACTTGAAGGTTCTTGTACAAGATCATTCATGGTGAATGCTACTGTAAACAGACATCATAAAGATAAGTCTGAAACTTGTATGTAATCTTTATTACTGTAATACAAAGTGACTTCTCTTGGTGTGGTGGGTTTTTCTCCCGTAAGGGTTTTCCCACGTATATCTGGTGTTCATGTGTGATTGTCGAATACTCAGTTTCTGTTATCTACTTCATAGTGCATCTTAATTGAATTGAAATAAAAAATTTAAAAGTATATCTACATTCTTCTCTGAGGTTTTGATGTTAGGAGAGTTGCTTCCGCACCTAGCTTTCCTTACATAAGCAACTTTTTTTAATTTTACATAGATGTCTAGCATTATGATATAACAGACTATGACAAAAATGCACAATATATGTGGAGACTTGAATCAAAAAAATAAATCAAAATACAAAAGAAAGCAAATTAACATAATTGCATGAAAATTAATAATGAAGATAAAAGCAAAGGCAAGACTCGTGCCCCAACATTATAACCTCAATATGCAACATAGTATAAAGAACTATGGTCTTTGTGGAGAAGTATGCCATGGGAACTAAAATAAGCATGATAAAACTAAGACAACCAAGGTACCTTTCATCCCTTAATATTGTAAGATCATGATGATGATAGTTAACTAGCTAAAGTTCCAAAAAAGAGATTTTGTGATCCTTAAGGATCTAATCTTTCTAATATGACATCATGACATTGTTTTTTTCTTGTAGTACAACAATTGTAAGTAGCTAGAGCTCATGCTATGAAATATAATGATATTGTTAGACTTAAAGGACTAAAGGATGCTAAGGCTAAAAGATACATATCATAATGTCGTAGCAATGATAAGGAATGTCCAAGAGGTTTTTTGAAGCATTGGTCAAGGTGTTGTCCCTTATTATACACAAGGTTTGAAGGATAGCAATGGGTTAGTGAATGGATAGATAATCTCAATGCCCCCAAGTGTGTAGGGTACTTATATATAAGAGAGATCCTAACTATCATACATGGCACTTGCGAAAATGTTTTCATCATGATGATTTCCCAAGGCGCCATAAAAATGGTTTTCACCAAATGATAAATTTTCATTTTACTTTTTTTTAAATGGATTTTTGCTCTCTTTCTTTAATTGCTTTTTTTATTTTTTAGATTTTTTTTTTCTTTTTTTCTTTTTTGCTTCTTTTTTTTTGCAAGATAAAAATGATAGTTCAAGTATATAAGCAATTAAGATGAATAGTGTTGATGGATTCCTCAAGTTCTTGGTCATGCTGTGTAGCTTTATACACTCCCAATACATACTTTGTTATAATGATCTAGGGGCCTAGCCAATTAGGTTCAAGTTTTCCTTTATTTTTTGTGGCCTAATTTGTGTTCCTATAATTTTACTTAAGTACAAGGTCACCAAATTTTAATTATTAGATTCTAAGGTATTTTTTATAGCTACAAGGTCACTAGTTTTAAATTATTTGCTTCTAAGGAATTTATTATAACTACATCAAAGATATTTTTGATATACTTTCAGATGATATAGTGTTGCAAGGTGGTGTTCATCCATGAGATCCAATTTATTTAGATGTGTATGTACCCATACTCTTCCTCATCAAGGAGATGTTGCAATGGGATATGTAAGGAGGAAAGCTCAACCTCAATTGGTAATATCACTTCAATACCAAAGACTAGGGAATACAAAGTGGCTTCAAGGGGTGTGCAAATTCTAGTACAATACGCCCAAAGGGTGGGATGGATTTATAGGTGCTAGAAGTGGCCAACATCATTGATGGTCTTCTTGAGAATTTTAATGTGTTTTGTTAGATGCCTTATCTTGGATATTTCCTTGTGGTTGTAGGGACTAGACCATTTGTTTTTGACATAGAATTTTCAATTGAAGACTCATACTTCATGATTCTTAAAAAAAAATTCATGTTTGATAATAATGGAGATGGAAAGACCATACTATAAAATGATGTGATTAAGGATAAATTTTGAGATGTGTTTGTTAGTCATGTGAGTGAGAGGAATAGCTTTGACCCACTTAGTGAAGTATTTAATAGCAGTATTAATGTGTTTATGACCGTCAAAGGATGATAAAGTAATCTTACCAATGAGGTCAAGTGCCCATGTAGAAAAGGGATAAGGAGTAATGATAAGCTATAAGGATTGTGAGGTAGCATGAATTAGATACTGTACTTTTGATAAGCGATACACTTCTTGACATATTGGTAGGAATGTTTTCCCACAAGAGTACTAATGTTGAGTAATTTATTTGCTAGGGTAAGTTCATTAGTATGATTTCTATAAATACCATTATGGAATTCTATAAGTGTTGAGTCTGTTTCATCTAAGTCGAGGCATCACAATAATGTTCTATCATAACCCCCGTGATAGAGTACTACTATGGAGGGTAAAATAAATAGCATGTTGGATGAATTCTCATTTTTATTTATGGGATAGGTTGGGTAGGATATTTTTGTTTATTAGGCTAGGTATGGATTTCATGATATTAAGGGGAATCAAGCTCAATAATCCCACATACCTTTTTTTATATCAAGAACATTATATGTAGGAAATAACAAGCACTCAATGAAGAATTATCCTTTGCAAGCATTTTTTTAATAGAAGAGGGTAAAAACTTTATTGATCCAAGAAAATAGTACAAAGCCAAAAAATACAACCAACACACTAGGGGTTAAGAACCAGAATTAGAGCCATCAAGCAACTCCCAAGAAACGTCTCATATCCTCCATAACCAAATCCTCCAACTTCTGAGAAAGAGACTCAGGAAGATAGTCCCAATCTTCCACTTTCCAATTTCCCATCCACTTAGACACCCATTTAACCAAGCCATCAACCACCTTATTCCACTCCCATGGGATATGGCAGAAGGTGATAGAATCTAGGACTCCACCTAGAGAGATGGTTTACCTTACCACCTCAACTAGCTGTCAATTCACATCCTCCAATTGGTGCTTATTCAACAAGTCAATCACAATCTCAGAATCAAACTCATAGATTACCCTTCTCTAACCAAGGGCACAAACCCTTTTCAAATCCAAGAGAATAGACAAGGCCTCCATGAAATTGTTAGAGTGCTGACCTCTATACTCTGAGAAGAAAAAATCAACCACTCCAAAACTATCTTTGCTAATTTGATAATTCCATTGACCTCGGCATGACCAAGATTACCTCTAGAGGACCCATCAGTATCTTCAACACCTCAAGAGGAGGTGGGCTCTAATGACCATCTCTCAGAACCTTCCCTCTAACACTCTGACTTAGACCAACCATAGGCCCACACCTGTCACAAACTGAAACACCCAAAAACTGAAAACCCAAAACTTTGAACCACTCATCTATCTCCAGGATCCACGAGGACCAAAATATCCCACTTAGCCACCGAAGTCTCCTAAAGAACCCCAAAAATTCTCATCCAAACATGTTGCACCTGAAGCTTCTTATCCAAAAAGATCTTGCGGTTGTGCTCCAACCAAATATGCCAGATAATTAAGCTGGGACCAATTGTTTGAGCTATGTGGAGGAATTCTTAGCTGGAGAGTTCCCTAACTTGGTCTAGAAGTCACCTAAAGAAGAGGCATGCCTACATAGCTGATTCTAGGCATCCCACTAGAGGTGCCAAACCACCCTAACAAAAGAGAACTAATAAAAGAGATGAGAAGAGTTCTCATCACTATTCGAGCACAAGACACACATAGAGGGGCCCTAAAAAACCATGCTTCCAAAGATTCTCCCAAGTCAGACATCTATTATAAATCACTAGCCACGAGAAGAAATTGCACTTGGTCCATGAGAATTTATTCCATATCTGTTTCCACCAGGGAACCCTCGTACACCAAAAAAATTGTTTGTCCAACACCTAATAACTAGAGGTAACAGATAATTTTATTTTTTGATCATGACCCCAATCTATAACATCCCTCTCCAAAAGAGAGTTGTGAACCCCACCAGCCAAAATGTGAGCTCTTAATGATCCTCCATCGATCCCCCGGGAGGCCACTCATGTGGGACCTTCCACCTATACATAGTATCTTGAGCTAGAACTTGAGGGGTTTTGAAATCCACTACACGACTCCATCCAACCTCTAAAAAATCCTACATAAATCCTACAAGTGAGGGAGTGTTGACATAATAGGAGGGTGCCCATCCCAAGAATCAAACCAAAAGAGAGCATCTGAGCCTTTGTTGCAAATCCAAAATAACCCTATTTAATCAGCTTGGCACCCCTTTTGAGGGTACTCCAAACCATAGAACCTTTACCCATAAGGCTATATCTCAACACATCCACACTCTCTACACCCCCAAGATATTTTGAGGTAAGGATCTTAGCCCAAGTCTGATGTTGTTGAAAACACCATTGCTAATAAAGTTTGATGCCAAAGCTTTCCCATTCAAATCAGCCCAACGTAGCCCAAGACCTCCTTCCTACTTCGGGAGACATACATCATCCCACTTAACTAGATTCCACTTCCTAAAGAGGAGGAGGTTTCCAGACCAGAGAAACTGATGACAAAGACAGTCAATCTTTGACAAAGTTGGTAGGGGAAAATAACACAAAGGACCTGTACAATGAGAAATCCTAAACCACAAATTTCAATAAGTCACTCTACTAGCAGTAATGACTAATTTTTTTATGAAAATTCTTAATAACATCTTGCTAAAACAACCTCAGAAGCATGTGAATAGCAAGAGGAATGGCAAGGTAAACAAAGGAAATTGAACTATTCTAGAACTTGAGAATTCTAGCAATTCTTCATTGAATAAGCTTAGGAGTGTTAAAAAAATAAATAGAGGACTTGCTCTCATTAATGCTTTTTCTAGAAGTAGCCAAATAAAAGTCCAAGGCCTTCCTCAAATTGACTGCTTCATCCACTCTAGCTAAGCCCATCGGATTTGTGTCATCCACAAATTGAAGATGGGATTGGGAGGGCAGATTATTGCTCCAACGCCATCCCTGAATGAGACCAAGATCCACACAAGATTTAATAAATCTCCCAAGCCCCTCAATCATCAAAATAAACATGGGGATAAAGGATCCCCTTTCCAAAGGCCCCTGGATGCCCCAAAAATCTCAAAAGGCCCCCCATTGATGAGCACGAAGAAGGAGGAGGAAGTGGCACAACTCATAACCCACTCAATCTAGGCACAACCAAATTCAAAATCTCATAGAATCTTGGATAGAAAATCCAATTTGACACAATCATAAGCTTTGGACATGTCTAAATTAATAAACATATCCTTCTCTCTGAAAGAGGCCATATAGTGCACAACCTCATCCATAATTACAACACCATCAAGAATTTGCCTGCCAACTGCAAATCCACCCCGCTCCTCAAAGATCAACTTGTTTAACCATAGCTTTGGGAATTCACAAATCAACTTAGTGATTATTTTGTACACCACATTACATAGGGTAATTGGTATAAAGATATCCAAGGAATTAACCTGTTTAGGGATAAGAGCCAAAAAAGTGGCATTCATGGCTCTTAGCATTTGCTTGTTCTTTTGAGACTCTTGGACAACCTCGAGAAGGTCAAGCTCAATAATCTCCCAAAACTCTTGAAAGAACTCTATAAAAAACCCATAAGGACCTAGAGCTTTACCTTTCTTCATCTAAAACACAATATGCTCCAGCTCCAATAAGGAGATCATTTTGAGAAGAGAATCATTCATTTCACTAGCCACCAAAGGAGGGATGCAAGCTAAGATTGTAGCCTCTTCCTCATTGGCAGAAGGGGAATCATCAGAAAACAAAGAAAAAAACTAAACAAACTCTTTCAAAATCTCAACAGAGGAATAAAAATGATCCTCCTTTGGGGACCTAAGAGAAGAAATGATATTACCTTGCCTCCTGTCCTTAACCGAATTGTGAAAAAATGAAGTATTCTTGTCGTTTCCTAAGACCATGAAGAGACGCATCTCAAAGCCACATGAGTTGAAATCTAAAAGACTACTTTTTAGAATATCTAGACAAACAAGTTGAGAATTTGATTAGCCAATGATTCGAGCCTCGCCAATCCAAAATCTCTAACCTAGTCATCCATCTATCACAAACCCAAAAGCGAGACACGAGAAACTTGTCCAACCTTTCCAAAATGGCAGCATCACTAGTCCTCCTATTGTTCTAGGTAAACATCCCATTTGAGGGTTTGATATCCACCAAGTTCAAAAGAGCCATATTGTCCTTGAGGAGATCCAAGGAAGGGTCCACATGGGAAGTACCACCCCTTTTATCCTCTAGAGAGGAGATAACACTTAAATCACTTTCCAAAATCCAAGGAAGAAAAGGCTCCAAAGAATGCAGGTATCTAACATGAGACCACAAAGGTATCTTGCCAAGGAAATTAGTAGGAGAATATATGTTAGAGAAAAGGATTCTCACCCGACTCTAGATTAGAAGCAATAAGAGAAATAAAGTACCTATTGGAGAGCCACCAAATAGGAGTAACTCTATGTGGATCCCATGAATAAGCAAGTCTCCCAGAGCTGCCATGTGCCCCACACACTGAAACAGGCCTCTACCCCAGATCTTAGAAGCCAAGTTCAACATACTTTCCATATACAACTTAGTCTCCTAGAGGAAAACCATATCAGGAAAGCGAACATAAATCAACTCACGAATAGCCTTTTGTCTAGAGATGCTATTCATACCCCCAATATTCCAGGATATCACAATCATCACCGAGGTTTGAAGATGTGAGAATCAATAGTCCTCATAGAACTAGACTCCACCAAATTCTTACCAATTAACTTTACCTTTTCCTGGTCCTTCTTCCTACCCACTTTAAGAGGCTTCTTAGGAGCCCCCTTTTTAGGAGGTTTTTTTTGTAGGCCCAAAACAAGAGAAGATGACTTGCTTTTAACAATTTCTTCCACACCTTTCTCAATTATGAGACTGGATCCAAAGATAGCATAATCCATAATAATATATGGAGTTGTATTGATCCCTCCAAGCACAAGAACTAAGGGAGGGAGATATGTGTCCATTTGAGTCATTTGACCCTCCACCAAAGTCAGGATGGAAATAGCATTTCACAGTTTCTCAAGGTGTTTCTCAGCTATAGATTCATCAATTGCTTGCAGGTGAAGGGGAACACCTTCCTCTTGAACCAAGTCCTCTAAGGCATCAAACCTATTAAAATTTTCCTCTTCCTATGTATCTTTGAGAGTCCTCTTCTAGCCTCTACTTCTATTGCGGGACTTAATCGGTACATATCCTTCCTTATCCACCACCACCCCCTGCATGGGAGTTACCCTTATCCATCTTTAGAATAGACTAAGAAGGAGCATTAACCGTACCGACAACATTAGTAGCTTTGGGACATTTCTACTGAAGGTGACCATATTCATGGCATAAACAACATTGAAAAGGCAATGCCTTGAATAATCCAACTACTGGGTCTAAGAAGTTACCCCAATGCTCATGTCAACTGACTCTGACAATAGATTATTCAATTCAATTTCCACACACACATGAGTAAAGGAAAGAACCCTTCTAGTCAATGTTTGTTGAGAAGGTCCAATAGGCTTATTGAGTAAGAGAGCAATCATTTGTAATATATCACTTCACCATCATTCTAGAGGAAAATGAGGGAGATGCAACCAAACTGAAACCATAGAAGGGAGTTCCTCAATAGAGTTGAATCCCACATGCCATGGTTTAATGAAGAGGCCCACCTGATTATAGAAGTAAGGCCCACCTTCAAAAGCTTGAATTATGTCAGCAACATAGGAAAAATCCACCATGAAGAAATTGTTGGCTACCAACATTATATCAAAATCACCTTTTGGATCCCACATCTTGCAAATCCAAGAATCAAGAAAAGATAACGACACCCAAATCCTTATGAACTTGCAAATCAACACATGATTGTTGTAATACTCCACATCCTTAGCCACGAAATCAGGTTGAATCACCAACACCGAACGTTCCTATGATCTTTCCAAACACTCATGCACCTTTTGTAAATGAAAGCCACCCTTGATGAACCCTCACTAGGGTTAGCCATGATTTAAAGAAAACTGTCTGCCTCCATGCAGTGATAAGACAATAAAATCTTCCAATAGATATAAGTGTCGCCAAACACTAGAGAACAGATGCCCTCACCTGAGCAACCAAAACAACAAAGAGTAGTCCAAAACTTAGCACGAAGCAAAAAAAAGAGAAAATGATCATAAAAAATAAATTAAACCCCCCATAAGTATCAACACCCCCACTCCAAAACAATGACCTACACACCCCTAATCTAGAGACTCTCACTCGCATGCAAAAGAGGAAGCCAACATGCAATTGCGACCTGTGGCTGCAGGAAACCATGCCCACATTGAGTAACACACCTGCGCCCAACATACCGTCCTCCCCTTAGAAATGGTAATATTAGTAAATAAAATTGTTAATATTATCTTCTATCCTTTGCAAGCATTAGCGAGCATGTCAAAAAGAGATATTATAGTGGTCATCGTACCTATATATTTATTATTCATTTACGCTTGACATGTGTAAAATGAATCTCTATGAATTATTATTTTAAACTATCCACCCTATGCTTGTAGGAAATCAATATGTAATACTTTGTGAGTTATTCATCATTAAATTCCTTAACGACTAGCTTAGAATCCCCAAAGATTAAAATATGTTGGATGTTATGTGTGATAGCTAATGCCAAACCAATAATTAGAGCTTCATATTTGGTAATGTTTGTGCATAGGGAAACAATTCTAAAAAGGTATAGTTATGAGATCCCCTTGAGGAGTGAGAATTAAGATTCTTTCCCTTATGTCATGATTGGTGAAAGATTCATCAACTTACAACTAATATTCATGTTTGATCCATGTGGAGATGGAATTCATCTAGAAATCCTAGATTTGATGGTTGCATGATCTTTGTGGTTGTTATTGCTAGTTGATCAATGATAACTTATCCTTTAACAACCTTTTGGTCCACATATTTAATATCAAACTCACTAAGAAGCATGACCCATTTTGTCATGTGACTTGTTAAGATTATTTTGGATAAGATGTACTTCAAGGGTTGATCTTTGCTATTGTATTAATATTACAAGAGATCTAATAATCTCTTGTTTTTTGTGAGGTGAAGACCATAGCTAGGCAATCATGTTACATATGTGTATACTACCTTTCGTAGCTAATTAATATTCTACTAAGATAATGTAAGGATCTTACATTTGATTACTCATCATGCTATGTAAAGAGTGCCCTTGAGGCATGCTCAATGGTGGAGATATTTAAGAGTAAAGGTTGATTAGGAGCATATGGATTTGTGAGATAATTCTTAACATGATAAAAGGATTGTTTGCATGATTCATCCCAAACAAAAATTGTGTATTTCTTAAATAGGTTAATAAATGGTTGGTATCTGTTGGCAAGATGAATGACGAAGAACCTAATGAACCAAAGTTTTCCTTGAAGGCTATAGAGCTATTAGAGTTTCCTATGTGAAGCTATCTTCATTACAACTTTGATTTTGTTATGATTGAATTTAGTGCCTCATTAGGAAAGGGTGTAACTCAAAATCTAATTGTAGTTACACAAAAGACACATTTCATTGGATTCAACTAAACCTTGTATTCTCTTAAAAATATATTGTAAAATGATGGGACGTTTTGCTCTAGTTTTTATCTTTCCTAATATGTCATCCATGTAATTCTCAACATTATAGTGGAGCATGTCATGGAATATTACCATCATGGCTCTTTGATAAGTTTCTTCTACATTTTTAAACCAAAAGGCATTGCCTGATAGCATAAAGTTCCCCCAAGTGTGATGAAAGCAGTCTTATGTTGATCCTTTAGTCCTATATGTATATGATTATATCCTAAAGAATTTCCATGAGGGGCAACATTTCACATCCTATTGTGAAATCAACTATTGTGTTGATATTTGGGTAAGGCAAAGTCATCTTTAGGAAAATATTTGTTGACGTATTAGAAATATGAACAAACATGGACTCACTTTGTCTTCTTGTTGACCGATATTGTATTAGAGATCCATTACGAGTAATAAATCAACCTAATGAAATGAACATCCAATAGCTTTTATGTAATGCCTCGCCACGTTACCTTAAGGAATGTTGCAATTACTATAGAAGTGTAATTTTTTATTTATTTTTAAAGTGTATTATTACATGTAACATGAACATCATTATTGTATACATTCCCTAAGACACACAACAACTCACTATATACAAATCCCATAAATAACAAAAGTAACTAAACATAACATGTGATTAACTTTCATAAATTTAAGAACATACATTCAATAACATTAATTTACATCACATAAAGTATAAAATATAATAATGATTCATTCTTATAATGCATTTAATTTAACAATTACAATACTCATTTCCAAATGAGGTAGATCATACAAAAGTATAACATTTATAAGTTACAAGAATTCTCCTCGATTACAATTGAGGAGTGATACATAAATAAGGTTTCTACTAATATAAATGAGAGATAAGAGAAAGTACAAATCCACTCGAGAAGTACTTATCGTCACGAACAAGAACTGGGGACCCAACGGTGTAAGGTGCACGTTCCACCCAACCAAGTGGTACTTGTAGACCCACCCCCCGTGCTAAGAGATAGTAAAAAGGTTCCTTAAACATAACCTACAAACTCTAGACACAAGCAACTCAAAATATAACTAAACAAGTATAATATTCAACAGAATGGTCACATTGCTTCCAAAATTGAAGGATCAAGTACTATAGATTCACAAAGATACTATTATTATAGGTGGAGTGTCATCATAATGTTGCATGGGTTACCCAGGCGAATCTTCCTAGGTTCTAGCTCCCATCTTGGGTTACCCTAGTAACCTCTTACGAAACCCGACCCCACATGCAATCTAATGTGGAATCGATTATCTTTCATAAAGACAAGATAACGATTTTTCCATTTCAGGCCTTCTCGACTCATCCCCAAGTCTGAACTAGCCCTTGAGTCCATGAGCGAGACACAATTTATTGAATTAAATATTTTAAACTGCCTAATACATTAATTTAGTTTTCACCGATTAATCTAACTCTACATGAATTACCTAGACACTGCTTTGTGTGTCGACCCCCATGAAGAGCCACTCCCCTATTAACAATATGAGGAACTAATCCACTAACTATGGGTAGACAAGGTGCACATATACCAACATCAAATACCAACTTTATACAATAGACGATACAACATGTTCATAGAACCAGGTGTCCAAATTGAATAAAAACCTTGTGCACTACCCAAGTTAATTCAAATGCTAAACTATCACAAATAACAACCCCCTCACAAAGGAAATA
>VDFB02150393.1:0-44265 GCA_007258455.2 Sequoia sempervirens | reverse complement strand
GGTTATGAGGTTTGGGTTTTTAGTGACTTAGCAAATGGAGCGATAAGGTGTAAGAAGAGATTTATCGGCATGACAAGAGCATATTAGTGAGACTCGCCCTAGAGTCTCTTTGACAGTCTGATAGCTATCTTATCAACGAGACACTACCTAGGTCATCAAGGGAGTTAGATATGAATGTCTCTTCAATGGAGCGATGAGAAGGTAGCATTCCGTGTAGGACCCAGTAAGGTGGACGCGACAGTGGGACCCAACAGTAATGAAGGTACTCAAAAGGCGAGAAGGACCCAACCATAATGACATTGAAAATGATGACGAAGCAGACGTGTGGCATAACGAGAATGGATGAATGGTAATCCACATCCTTGTTGTGGATTATGATGCAGTGACATGGTGATGAGGTGGATAGGTGATGTCATCAAGGGTCTTCATCAGTGTGACTAAAGGTCATCGGGGAGACTTGTTCACATGTCTCCTTGACAACCCAATGACCATCTCATTAGTGAGACATTGGCATGTTGACAGGACTTTGAAGGATGTCTCCTCGACAACCCAATGACCTTCCCATCAGTGAGACAGAGTGGTGTCACTAGGACTATGGAGCTAGTCTCTATGATAGAGCCATGGGAGAGTGTGATGTTGACTGTGGGACCCGGTAAGGTAAGGATGACATGTGAGAACGAATGAAAGGATGACACGTGAAAGGAAGTGATAATGGATAGTGACATGCGGTGACACGATGGTGTGGGGACCACTTGTCTACTGCAACAAATGGCATCGACATGACAATGCAATATCGATAAGAGTTGTTCTAGTGTCCCTTCGACTCAATGGAGTCATGGCGATGATCTAAGTGGGACCCAACATGATGGTGATGATGACAAATTGTGATAGAGAAGAACAGGTGGTGAAGAGCGATTGCTCGATATGCTAATTCGCATCATTGTTGTGAATTAGGTGGCGATGACATGGAGGATAGATGGCATGTGAGCTCGTGCGGTGTCAGAGTGAGTGGAGTTTATCGGTAGGAATCTAATGAGTCTTAGCCTGATACGGTATTGTGTCTTTGATGGTCATAAAGCGACATGGTGATAGGTGATTACTCACAAGATTGACGATGGAGATTTGAACGACTGCTTATCCGATGGTTAAGGTTTTAAGGCATGACAATGAATAGAGGATCGTAGGATCATGGCGTGAGAGAGAAGATCAATGGCTAGTATTCAAACTTGAAAGATCTGCAATGCTCTGATCTATGTAAACAGGGTTACAACTGGTAACCGACACTGGAGAAAGAATTAATTGGTCTAGCTGCACTTGCAACCAATGTAAATGAAGATTTGATCTTCAAGATGGCAATACAGATTGTAGAAGTGATCAAGATCGAAACTGATCATATTGATAAAAGAATACATTTAATGCATATTAGATTCTAGGGTTGATAGAGAGCTAATTTGGGAAAAATCTCTGGTAACAAAATTAAACGTTGGATGGCTCAATGCAAGATATGGCAATATTTGGTAAACTCTATTAGATATCTTAATTATGAGTTGGACAGTGGTGTGTATGAAAAAGGTAGAGGAAACTTGCTGGTGAAGTCAGTGTGTAAAGAAAACCCTAACCGTAAGCTAGAGATGATTTGGATGGTGGAGAGAATCTTGAGGCAAAGATAGTACGTCAATGGAGAAAGAAGACAATTAGATATTGTCAAAAGTTTGTATCAGTTGAGGAGAAGTGTGATGTAGTAAGTCTGCAAGAAAGAGAGAGTGAAGTGCAGCAAACAGTGAATGCATTTGTGAAGTCCTAGATTGTAATACATAACATTCTCTAGGTGTTTGCATTCATGGTAAAGAGAGTGTACAATGTAGCAAGATAGATATCAAATTTGTAAATACATAACAAATTTTTGTACCAAATTAGATCCACAAGTCTAAAAATTAAATCTACAATTACAAGAATGAACTAAAATAGCATACAAAACATTCATTAATATTTCTACACCATTAATAAATCAACATTTAACTTCTATCAAAAAAATTCAACTAAATATTTTTATTATTTTATATTCATTTTCCTAAAAAAATATTTATTTTTGATGCATTTATTTATTTATCATATCCAACATTTTAAATATTGATGCTATTTAACCTAGATTTAAGGGGTTTTAATTCCCTTTTCATTTTGAAAAGAATAGGATCGTTTATTTCCTTTTCAAGCCTATACTAGACGAGACTTGTATGGTTAAAAAACTACATAGTGGCCACAAAATTTAAACCCTTCTCTCTTGCACGTCGTTGTTAGGCATGGAGACAATGATAACCCATATCGGCCATGTGAAAGAGGTACAACGCACGTGAATGGAGTGTGGAGGATACACTGCCAATAACGTTAAAAACCCGTAAATTGTGGGTGAACAAAACACAGCTGGCTATAGTCCGGACAAAAGGGCCTCTAGTTACACCAAAGCTATCTCAAGTTAAAGCGCCATTCGCTCATTCTCTCGACAAAGCTCTAATTGCCCTCGAGAACATTGAAGTAATCTATTTTTGTTGAAAATATCAATTTTGAGATTTTGCTCTTTGATCATATCCAATATCTTGTTCATAGATGATCAAAGAGGAGTATTTAGCATAAACATATGAAAAATGGAACTATCAAACTAACATGAGCGAAATAGAGGAAGTAGAGAAATCATGTTATATTTCTCCTTCATTCTTTTAGAAGAATTATAACATATTTGTATGAACAACTTTAGGCACCGCTCTTTTTTCTAAACTATCATATTTGTAACAAAACCAAAAAAATTCATGTTACCATTATAACAAATTACTAGTGTTTCCACTAGATGCTTGTCATTAATGTTTAAAAGGACCCAGTAGTAATGAGAGAGAAAGCAAGCTATTGATTGAACATGTAAGTTATGGTGCACTAAGGCTTTAAAGGAAAGAAGGCTAGTACATGACCCATACTTATTGGACATTTTTTAAAAACCTTATTATGACAAGGCTTGAGCATCAAAATAGGTCTACTACTCCCCTAAAGAATATTGAAAAGAGGAGGGACATTCAAATCAATCTTGTAAAATCTTTTATTTTCATGTCATTAAATATAAGATTAATAACAAAGGCTTTTCTACATCATGTTGTAAACAACTACTATTATAATATAGAGAAGTATATACTCTAGGGAGGAATACTACAAGTGAGAAAATGTATCAATGATGTGAATGATCACTAGATTTTGCATAGTAGTGCTTATACCAAACAAGGGGAAACAACAAGAAAGATAATGTGCCTTAAAAAACACTCACTCTAAGATCAATTGGCCATCCAGATAACTATAAAAGAAAGCAACCTTGAAGATGGAAGAAAATAAAAAAGGCATTACAAAGGACCACTTATAATAAAAAAGTACAAAAAAACTCAATTCCCATAGAGAGGAGAAAACAAAGTGGATAAAAGCCCTAAATACCTTAGGTTGAAAGAAAGGAAAAGTAAACCATGTAACCAATCTTAGCTAGGAAAATCAACACAAAAATGTCATATAACAAAAAAAAAAACCAATATAAGAAAACACTTTAAAGCAATCCTTTCTTGACCTAAGGCATTCAGGATTTTTATTCACTTTGTTTTCTTATCTCTATGAGAAAATGGGTACTCTTCATTTATTATGCCTATCCATGCGCTAATCCCAAGATGTTTCATGCCCACCTTGATTTTCTACATTTTTGTCTAGATCATTAAGATATAGCTATCTAGTGTTTTGACATAACTTTTGAACCATAATTTAGAATTGCAACTTCTTCTATGCATTTGAAGAAGAATGAAAACATTTGAACTACATTAATTTTAGAATTTGATGGGTCACTCTTGTCATGAAATTTTTTTCCTACACCCATGGATTTTACCTTTGACATTTTAAAATTCAAATTCAAAATTTTGGTCAACTCATGCAACCTTCCTTTCTTGTCTAGAGCCAACTAAACATATGTTTTTGTGATTTATTATAATGTACTTAATATTTAAAAGATTCAATTATATTAATTTGATCATCCAAGCATATATTCAAATAGAATTTACATTACAATGAAGAAATTTTTAGTTTGGTGCACTAAAATGAACCTAGATCTACAAGTTCATCCTAGAAAAATTTGCATGATTGAGATTTTTTGTCTTTGTTCTTTTACATAGCTTTCTAGGGGTTGACCTAGGAGAACATGTCCCCTAGTGATACATGCTTGCAATCCTCTAAAGGTATTTCTAGATCTTGTTAATATTTAGAGCTGAGTCAAGGGAAGAGTAGATAAAGGTGCATCGAGAAAGCCAAAGAAGGGTACACATTAAGAAAAATTAGACATGTACATAAAATATGAATCCATGAATGTAGAGAAGATTTGGAGGCACACTCAACCTAGGATAGAGCACAAATATTGCATAAGATTTGAGGGTTGATATTGATAAAAAGGTATCATTTCCTATTTTAGTAACAATCAATTTTAATATCTTCATCAAAATCACACATCTTCAATCATCAAAATAAACACCCCTATACACTTGATATTTATTGTCCTAATTTAGCATTAATTACTAAATTATCTATACTCATGACTCGATTAATTACTTTAAATTCAAGATCTTTCCAATCACAAATATGAGATTGCACTTTCTATACAAAGCTTTTATTTTGTCCCTTACACCTCCCCTATTTTAAATCTTAGTAAATAGCAACCCCTAGATTATATATAATTGTGGATAATAGAAAAACTAAGCATAAACACAAAGAAAAAAACACAAAAATGTAAGCTCATTATACATTATTCTCCTTCACCACCTCAAGTTGAGCTCAATTAAGAAGAGCAGGGGGCCCAAAGATCTCTTTGATTTCCTCTCAAAGACGAAATGAATTAAGTGGAATGAGTGTGGTTGGATCTAATAAATACTAGCATAATATTAGCATGAAGACAGTTGATGAAAATGGCCTCTAAGATGCTATATTTATAGATTTTTGGAGGTTTAGATCAAGGGTTGGGGTTGATCCTTATGGCCAAGATTGTTTGAGAGGAATGAGAAGGTGAGAAGATACTAATTGGCATCCTATGAGGGGAGGATTTGGTTGAGCCATAGATTGATTTAAAATGGATGGTCAAGACTTTCTTATTTTGATCTAATAGGCAAGATTGCACTTTTCTCACATATGTGAGGAAATTTATGGGGAAGTGGGAAATATTCTCACACATGTGTGAGAATATATGGGGAAGAAAAAAGTTGAAACGTGTCCTCTCACACGTGTGATGTGAGAGGCCACATGAGAATAAGAGATGTGACAAATAATCTCTTACACCTATCTCAAAGACCACATAATATAGTGTGAGTGGCTAATATTTTCTATGATAGAATGAAAGGTTGAGATTTTATCAAAGAATTTTATGGGTAGATGAGCTAGGATGTGACTTGTGATTAGAATAATTAATCATGGTTAATTTGTGCAAATAATGAATCAAGATAACTAATTAGAATTAATTAATTGTACAAAATGAGGAGTTAAATAAATTCAATCATTTATTTAATGTTTAGATGAATGTAGAAAGTGGACTCAAATATAAAAAAAAAAAAATTATTTATCTGAGTTTGAACCTTAAGGAAACTATTAATTAATTAAATAAATAAATATTTAATTAATGTTGAAGGAACAATTCAAACAAATAATTAAATAAATTTATTTACTTAATTAAAGGTAGGATGATGCAAATTAACATAATTAATCAAAGGTGAATATTGGGTGTCTACAGCAACTCAAGGCTCTCTCCTAATATGTACATTTCATTTGATTAGCCTATAAAAATGCAATTTTATTTTCCTATACAAATATCTAGAAGTTGAAAAGCTTTGTATAGCCAACTTGAGGTCAATAACGTTCATTCTCACTCACACATTACATTATTTCCTTGAGATTCATGTTTTAGACCTCAAAAGCTTCAACATCCTTGAGGTTGTTTCAAATAATAACACCAACACTTAATAAGCTTGAATTAGCTCTTGGTCTCCCCATTAAAGTTTAGCTTAAAATTATAAATTGTGAACAATGATATCATAAAATGAACATTCATATATAAATAGATGGATTGAAATTACAACGTAAGCCAAAAGGTTGTGGCTCAATTGATTGAGCATAATTGGTGAGGATGATGGTATGTTTCTTGATTAAGACATCTACCAAGATTCAAACCCTCGGAAGTGTGATTTGGATTAAGGTTGCCCCTTCAATAACTTTGATGGACGGGATACTCTTACTTGTACAAGAACAGCCTTTGGTTTAGATATCTCCTTACTCATTATGTTGTAATTCAGCTGTTACAAAAAAAATCTAATTAAAAAAAATTACAACTCTAAAACTCATTTAAAATCTATAAAAATTCCAAAATTAAATTAACTAATTTGAAATGAATACAAAATGCCACATCCCTAAAATCCCCCTCAAACATCAAATCAACCACAAACGCTATCTGTTAGAAATAAACACATCACCATAATGGGAGGGACAAGTCATAGAGATAACAAATGTTATCCAAATGGCTTTCCCACGAAATCCTCATACGAATCCGCAATGAAACAAACGTAAAAACATAATGAGCTCAATGTACGACTTGCTTATCCGGGCGGCACAAGGCCAGCAGAAACTGATGTGATTACAAAATTCCAATGTGATCACGTGGCTGTTTTGAATGTCAGAAACTATTAACCTTTTCCATTGACCAAGCAGAAAAGCCTTTAGCAAACATGAAAAGCCAAGCTATATTTAAGAGTGGATTGAATGAATGAATGAATGCTTTTAATTACGTCCACGAGACCAGCTGGCCTATGGGACCCCAAAACAGAACTGAAACCACAAATTGATACAAACCGAGCACCCGCCGACCTCACCGAGTACTTATGTTTCCCTTTAACTCTTTACTAATTTTGTTTCTTCTGCTGTGTATTTTGATCAAGTAACCTGCCGTTTCAACGATCTTTTCCTCTTCGAACAAAGCCTCTAACGATTTGACTTTAAACAGATCCAAGTAACTGCACCTAATGTCCTCGTACGCTTTACACTGCATGATGTAATGCCATTCCGTTTCCACCAAACCCGAAGAGCAGAAACAACAAATCCTATCAGCCCAAGCCTCCTTGGGTGTTGTCCATCTCCCTGTTTCACATCTCAAACGATGAGAGCTAGTTCTCAGCTGGGCTATCAACATTTTAGCCTTCCACTCTATATCTGCCCCCACGTAATACTTTTGCCCGTGATCACAAGTGTGGTTAAAGTGCAAAACATAATATTCCCTTTTTCTACTAAGTTGTTTTGACCACAAGATTTGTTTGGCTTTCTCCTTCACAAACCTTTTAATTTCTACATTGGTGTTTGGGCACTCTTGCATGCTTATCCCCCATTTTTCCAACCACTTGGTATTTTGCCTCATCCACGTGCTCTTCCTTCTAGTTAAGTTTTCTTCCACCACAATTTTGGGCCACCGGTGTTCCCCCATATTCTCAATTCTCTTCAAATAACCTAATAAACGGATTAATGCTGCCATTTCCATTGGGAAAGCCCCCGCTTCAGCTAGGACAATCTCATACGGGACTGTACTTTTTATTTTAAAACTGCTGGTGATTAGATGCTTTTGTAATCCTTCTATTTGCCTCCATTTTAGAGCTGAAGTGTTGCAGCCCCAAACTTCACAGCCGTATAATACTACTGGAGTGACAAGCAGCCCAAATAATTTCTTCTTTGTTTTCCAGTCCCATAGCTCAGCTGATCTGCATCTATTTTGAAGCAAGTATAGGGCTTTCCAGCCCCCTTGAATCCTTTTTGCCCTACAAGTCTCCCAACTGAGATTGCTGCAAAAATCGAGACCCAAATATTTGTATTCATTTACCACTTGCAAAGAGCTTCCCTCAAATATAAAGTTCAATTGTTTCTTAGCTCTTTTCAGCGTAAAAATCATGACCTTGGTTTTGCTGATGTTCACTTGCATCCCTACATCCCGACAAAACAACTCTAAGGCTTTTAGATGTTCTTGAAGACTATTCTCTGAATTTGCCATTAAGGTAAGATCATCTGCGTATAGCAGCAATTTAACCACATAAGTGGCTAAGAACACTCCATCGCCCCCCCTCTTGTCTAACCATTCTTCTAACTTGTCTATGTACAGCCCAAATAAAGTGGGAGATAACGGGCAGCCTTGCTTGACCCCAATGTCACTCCCAAAACACTCTGAAAGACCTGCCTTTGTTCTGATTTTGGCGTGGACCTGATCATAAAGCCTATGAACAGCAGCCCTATACTTTTCCGGAATTCCAAGTTGCTCCATTCTGTCCCAAAGTTTGCTTCTAGGGACTGTGTCAAAAGCCTTTTTGAAGTCAACAAAACAGCAAAAAACCTCATTACCTTGTTTATCCCAAACTTTTTCAACCATATGTCTGAGAGTGATGCAATGATCAATTGTAGAATGCTTTGGTCTGAACCCAGCTTGCCCTTTTGCCCTTTTACCTTCCTTCTCAGCCCAACAACTGATTCTACGTTCCACCATGCTCCCAAAGAGCTTCCCAAAAAGGGGATTAATCATTATGGTGCGGTAGTTTGACGGATTGTTGACATCCCCGCTCTTGTGAAGAGGGATAACCACACTTGTTGTCCAATTTTTTGGAAACCCATGCTGAATGATCCTATTGAAAATCTTCTTGATATGCGGTGCCAAGATCTCTAAACCCCATTTCAAATATTCAGCCTGTAAACCATCGATGTCCCGAGCCTTCCCCACTGCCAAAGCTTTAATACCAACCTTGATATCCTTTGTGGTGAAAAGTTTATCATTAATGTTTATTGCTGGAGGTAAGGTTTTTTCTTGGTCTCTTTCATACAGTATTTTTGCATATTCTAACCATTGACTGTCTGTGATGTTATTCTCATTTGTACTTCTAGCCTGCTGCAATTCTCTCCAAAAACCCTTCGGGTTGTGCCTTCCAAGAGAAATTAGTTCTTTCCTTCTTATTATCATGAATTCCTCTTTTTTTAATCTTACTAATTTCTCATACAATTTTTTGTTTGCATGTTCCTTTCCGGAAATTTTCAAACCCCTTTTAGCTGCCTTACACTCTTCGTCATACCATGGATTAGCTGGAAAACTGCATTTGGAATTTCTTCTACCCTTAGCTCTTTTGCATGATGTGAGAGCTTTGTGAATGATTGACATCAACTTGCTGCTGTTTATAAAGTTTTGGTTTTTGTTGGGGCTGCCACTGCTTTTTATTTCTTTTAATTGTTTTTCGAGCATGTTTCTAAATATGTCTTGATTCTCGCGGGTTAGCAGAATTTTATCTTGGAGATCCCTTCTTTTGTCAGGTTGCAAACTAGTTCTCGGCTGGATATCATTTTCCATTCCAAGTTTAATGTAAATAGGATTAGAATTGGAAAAATTGCAAAAAGTGCATATCCATCGTTAGAAATCTTAAACCTGCTGACGGAAGGTGGCACCGTGAAAGCATACGTTTCAGGTGTCTGCGTAGGAACCAGTTCTAACACTCCCCCCAAACACTAGGGGACGGGTATCAACGCTGTAATGTTAAATGCTAGGCATACGTACCAGGTGTCTGCGGAAAACTTATTATAAGGCTTCTCCAAACATGAGCGGACGGGTGTCAATGCTGTAATGTCAATGCTATTTATATATTCGACTGTTCTAGAAATTAAATTCATGAGAGCTCAGTAGCCGAATTTTCATATACCCAAACCCACTTTCGCCTGGTTGTTGCAAACCCACTTAACTTGCAGTGCAAGTTAACTTCTAGAAGAAGCGGTGGTGGTCTGCTAGAAGGCGGTGGTGGAATGTATGTGTGAGCTTGCTTAGTTTTAAGTGCATTAGTAGTTGAGTGGACCGAAAATTGCAAAATTCTAGTGTAAGGAAATAGCTTGTAATGGCGTGTGAGTGGATGCATGGCGGCGTTGCTGCAGTACCAGTGCAGAGTTACTTGCAGAACAACAAAGCATGGAGCGCACGAAGAAAAGCGTGTTGCAGATCCTTCAAATACGAGCTCAAAATGCTCGCGGCGGCCAAGCCGTCACGGGTGGTTACCGTTTCTAATTCTATGGCGAGCTCCTCGAAGCTCACCAACCATGTTCAGAATGTACTGAGCGGGCTAGAGTTCGGTAGGAGAGATGAGAAGCAGTGGAATTCGTTGCAGACATTGGCGGCGACTGTGCTGGACGCGTTGGAAAAAACGGCGGTCTTAATGCTGGAGAGCCAACGACCCATGCCGAGTACGTGCGACCCGGCCGTTCAGCTCAGCGGCAATTTCGGGCCTGTTCCTGAGATGCCCGTGCAGCATGAGTTGCCCGTGGAGGGGGTTATCCCGGCGGAATTGGAGGGGACCTATTTGAGAAATGGCGCCAACCCGCACTTCCAGCCGTCCGGTGGACACCACCTCTTCGACGGCGATGGCATGATACATGCGGTTACACTGCGGGGCGGGAAGGCCAGCTACGCGTGCCGCTTCACAGAAACAGAACGGCTGGTTATGGAGCGGCGGATTGGGCGCAGCTTTTATCCCAAGCCCGTGGGTGAGCTCCACGGGCATGGCGGCCTCGCCCGGCTGATGGTCTACTACGCCCGCGCCCTCTGCGGCCTGGTGGACCCCGCCAAGGGCATGGGCGTCGCCAACGCTGGTCTCGTCTACTTCAACGGCCGCTTGTTGGCTATGTCCGAGGACGACAAGCCGTACGCCGTCCACATCACGGAAGACGGGGACCTGCGAACTGCAGGTCGCTTCGACTTCGACGGCCAGCTATCTGACTCCATGATCGCCCACCCGAGCATTGACCCGCGGACGGGCGAGCTCTTTGTTCTAAGCTATAACGTCCTCCAGAGGCCCTTCCTCAAATATTTCCGCTTCGGCCCGGACGGGTCCGGGTCCCGACCCGTGGACATCACGCTCCGTCAGCCCACCATGATCCACGACTTCACCATCACGGAGAAGTACATCGTGGTGCCCGACCAGCAGATGGTCTTCGACTTGCGCCGCATGCTGGCGGGCGGGTCGCCGGTTCACTATGACGAGAAAAAGGTACCCCGGTTCGGCGTCATGCCCAGGTACGACGATAATGAAGCCCGGCTTGTCTGGATCGACGTGCCGGACTGCTTCTGCTTTCATCTTTGGAATTCGTGGGAGGAAAAAGAGGGCGAGGAGATCGTAGTGATTGCCTCGTGTATGACACCGCCTGATGGTATATTCAACGAACATCCCGACAAGCCGTTCAAGAGCATCTTGTCGGAGATAAGGCTAAATCTTCGAACCGGGTCGTCGGTTCGGCGTGAGATCGTGGCGGGTATTAACCTGGAGGCCGGGCAGATCAACAGAAACTATGTTGGCGCCCCTACGCGCTTCGTCTACATGGCCATTGCGGAACCGTGGCCCAGGGTTTCCGGAATCCTGAAAGTGGATTTGCAGAACAAGAAGGTGGCCGGGAAGGTTCTGTTTAAGGAAGGGTGCTACGGAGGGGAGCCTTATTTTGTTCCCCGCGGTTCGGACTCTTTCTCAGAGGACGACGGGTTCGTGATCACGTTTGTGCATAATGAAATAAGTGGGCAATCGGAGTTTGTGATTCTGGACGCCAAGAGCGAGGGCCTGGATCGACTGGCGTCTGTCAAATTGCCGTCCAGGGTGCCCTACGGTTTCCATGCCACCTTTATCCCACATCAAGAGCTTCACCGCCAGATGTGCTTTGTATAGTCTTATTGAATGGAACTGGGTCAAACCCAATTCAAATTATATACGGTGTGAAAAGAATAAGATTTGGTATATGCATCTCAGCAACACCCCATTATAGTCTCTCCTGAAGAGTGTCATGCACTAATAAAAATGGGATGGACTGAAGTCTGAAATGTCTTCTCTTAGTCCTATCCAAACCTGGAGCATATCTTCCCTCTTACAAAAATGTGGTCATATCATGCGTCCAACTATTTTGGGTATCATGGTCACTGTCAACTGGTTGTTCATCTTGCAATTTCTATGCTAGCTTTAACAAGTTGTTCACATATTCCTTTGTCTCTTACAAACTTGGTGATCTTGATGCCAAGATCATATTCCATCACCTTGATGATCCACCCAACTCTTTTCTCACTAATTTCCTTATTCAAAAGGAACTATTTACACTAGCATGAGGAACCATCAACTACATCCTATTGTTAGAAACTGTATGTATGAACTTATTTAGGGCCCTAACAATAGTAAGGAATTTCTTCTCCATGTAGCCCTATTTAAGCTCATAGTTCGTAAGGACGACTGATGTGCTTTCTTCTTTTCCATAGTCCTAATTTGGATTGGCAAGCCTAGGATCCTAGGCAATTGACTACTTGATGGATTCAAAACAAACCTTTCCCTCCTTTGTCTAGCTAAAAACTATGTTATTTTTAACATAGATGTGAGATGCTTGACCATAGTTGCAAGGTTAGGAATAAACCTTCTGACAAAGTTGATCCTACTTAAGAAGCTCTGCAGGCCTTTCCTATGGATACGTAGGGGAATAGAGAGGATGGATTCCACCCTTTCCAGATTAATGGAAAGGCCTTAGAAACAATGTGTCCAAGTAATTTATATTGGACTATTTGGCAAAGATACGCTTTTTTGGATTCAGGGAGATGCCATATTCCCTACACTTCTTGAAGACTTGCTTCAAATGATCAAAGTGGTCACCTGCATGTTTTGAAAAAACAATTATGTCATCTAGGTAGATCAACACAAACTCTCCTAGTACACCCTAAAATGCCATGCCCATTGCCCTCTGAAAGGTAGCACCAACGTAGGTTAACCTAAAAGGCATCTCACAATAAGCATATGTACCCCATTTAGTGGTAAATTGTCTTTTGTTGGTCAAATTCTTGGACCTGAATCTGATTATATCTTGAGTAGCCATCCAAGAAAGAAAATATTTTTGAACCACTAACCTTCTGCAAGATTTGTTCCATAGAGGAGATGTTAGGAAAGTTGACATTAACCTCACATTCCTATGTTATTCATGTTTCTCCACATTCTTTGGAAAGTGTTCAAAGGAACATGAGAGGAAAAACATTTAATATTGACAAATTGTAATTGCATTTCAAAGAGGTGAACATGTGTCTATGGGAGTTTCACAAAATGGATAAATATATCCTTCTTATGTGTCCATGTTTGGAAGGTTAATAGTCATTCTTTGGGAACCCAAGTGTGGTAGGTGTTTGGTTGTCCATTTGTGTGGCATCAAGGAGTTCAAGAGTACTGGGGAGTTACATTTCTTATTTTCTATGGGCTAGGTGCCCATGTGAGAAGCCATGTGAAGATAATTATTTTTAATTATGTCTATTGGCTACCCATTATTCTAGGTGTGGATTTTTTCCTCTTGTTTTTGGTTACCTTTATGGTTTTCCCTCTTATATTTTTTTATAAATTGGAGTTGTGGCATGGTAGTTTCATATGATTCATTCGTAGGTATCAAGGTGTTGTTGGATTAATCAAAGAAGTGTAGTGAAGCATATTATTGTACAAGCCTTGGTTGAATATTAATAATATACTTGCCTTCTTTCTCGTGTGGAATTTTTTTCCTGAAATGGTTTCTCCACATAAATGTGGTGTCTCATTTGCTTTGCTAATTTTTATCTTGTTGTTGAATTTGCAACACACATAATCTCATTTTGGTAATCTAATTTTTAGATTTTCAAACACATTTATAAGTTGTTATTTACGTTTTGCTTCACCTTATTTTCAATAGGGGAGAGGATAATGATCTTTTAGAGATGCTTTATTTAGGTCTCTAAAATCTACACAAAGCCTTATTTTCCCCCATTCTTTTTCCTGATAGGAACCAATTTTTCTATCCATGAAGAATATTTAATGGGAAATAGGATTCTAGATTCTATTAGTTTGGTCAAATCCTTCCTCATTAAGGACTCAATTTTAGGGTTGGAAAGTCTTTGTTTCTTTTTGGATGGCTTAGCATCTAGATCTAATTCAATGGTGTGGTCTACCAAATTAGGGTCAAAACCTTTTAAGTCTTCATAGGTCCATGAAACCATGCCATCATAAACTTGACAAAGCTTAATGAAAGTTTGATTTTTAGACTTGCAACATACATTTCCTAGCTTTCGTGATTTCTCTTTCTCAATAGTGACTAGATTATAGTAACCCATTTTTGTAACTAGGTTCATTTTCTTCTTCTTAAGCTAATCATCTAATTTAAATATTCCCTCAAGGGTGATGAGACCCTTTGGCAACTTGTTTATATTCAACTAATGATTTGATCTCCATATTGGTTCTACAACTTGGATTGATTTTTGGTAGATAATTCTACCTCTTCTTATAGAAAATTGATAATATGTTGATCATAGTTAAAGAATTGTCAGTTTGTTTGATTGCTTGGCACAACAAGCCTAATAACTACCCGACTATGTTGTTCCTTATTTGTAATATTAGAAGGTATGTCAAATTGTGCCCTAATTGCTGAAAGTATGTTAACATGTTTTTTATTGTTCTTTGGTATGGTATGGATGTTGAATGATTCAAATCCTTCTATCATGTGCCATAATTGTGCTTGTAGGCCTTATTTTGATTATTTTTTGTTGTGCTTTGGGATCTAATCAGATGTACAACAAATTTGATGTCCCGAAAAATTTGTAGACTTGATTCCTCTCCTTTGTACAAGTTCAAGACCTTAGATTAGGGATTTATATTTAGCTACATTATTGGTAAAACTAAATTGAATCTTGAATGAAAATTAACACTTCTCTTTGGTAGAAGATACCAACATCACACTAGCACTAACACAATTTTGGTTTCTTGAACAATAAAAAAATAACCACCACAAACCCTGAGTGCCTTCTAAAATATTCATGAGATTTGGAATAGAAGTGTTCTCCTCATGAATGCAATAGGTGCCTAGGATACTTTCCACTACCTTAGAATATGGGTCAAATTGAAAGGCATTACCCCATTCATCCAATAAACAATTAGGAACACCCTCTAGAGGAGTTGCAACCTCATGAACTATACACTCCTTCCCTTGATCATGCAATATACAATTCATGTTTATGGGACTAGAGTGTATGGCTCGATGTGATATTTGGAAATTAGATTTGGTTTTATGGTCACTTTTTTTATCATATCTTATTCTAAAAAATATATGATACCAATCAGAAGATAGGTGCCCACCAATTTTAGCAATGAACTCCTTCGACAAGAAGATGGAAAAAATGTAGGGAGGTATATGATAGATATGTATTGTGACACTGTGCAATGAGAGCATATGCATGCAAGGATATATTTAAATATTTGATGACACCTTTTATCTTGAAAATAGTGTCATCTAGTTATACAACATTGTAATGTTCCAACCCTTTAGTGCAGTAAAAAGAAATCTTATTTTACACTATACGAGTAAATAAACTAAGTAACAAGTCATTGCAATAAAATTTTTCTTTCTTTTATTGAGAATATACGATCAAGATGCCATAGCATATTAAAATAAAAATTCCACTTCATTACAATAACTTCACAAGTACAAGTAACAAGAATACATACACTTACATACATAGCTCCAATGAGCTTTATAACTAATAGCTATAAGATGGTCCAGGATCTTCCCTTTCAAATCTTGGTTCTTTTGTCGCCTAATGTGGAGGAGAAGCATCACTCAAGCACTTTTTCTGCCAACCATGAACTCATAATGTGGTTCCTTACACATCTATCATTTGATAGATGGCCCTTCCCTTTGAAGAAGAGATTGGTAGAGTAAACGCTAACAACAACCAGCTGAGCATAGTGTTGTGTCCTACATAACTAGAACTTTGTAATCCCACAATCTCAAACTAGCATGTAATACTGGATCACAATGAACTGACAATGTTAGTCTCGCTAGTCGGTAGTCACACAACCTATTCTAGAGTCACACAATCTAGAGTGGAGTCTCGAAGATTCACTCTACTTTGATCAAAGATTTTGAATTCAGTAAATGAATGAGAGTCATCTATTACATACACTACTCAGGGTCGATTTGACTTAAGGTTATCTTAAGCTACACATAGGTATTTGCTTCAATGGATAGTCCATAATCCTAGATAACCTACATCCATATTAATCTACTTGGAATTAACTACTTAACTGGTAAGTACACAAGCTAGGTATTCTTTCTAGAGATAGTTCATCATCCCAGATAACCTACATACTTGGATAACTCAACCTACATGTAAGTATATTAATCTCTCTCCCATACTGACCTCTCCTAGGAGAAAACACAATCTTTCCTAGTTAAATCAATAACTTAGCTAAGTGTTCCATATGTTATTTTCATGTTCAATCATAACTAGTATATAATACTTATGATAAACACCCATCTCTTACTATGGAGTAAATGCAAACACATTGCATCCCATGTTCAAACATATCTAGTATAATTAAATACCTATGTTCTACCACATGTAATTAAATACCTATGTCAAGTAATCTCTTTGACATATCTAGTATAATTAACTAGTTGTGTCAAGCAATCTCTCCTATCATGGAGTACTTAAAAACACAATATAAAAATAGCCTAAAAGCTTCAATTCCCTTTTTCAAAGAAACTCTTAATTACTTCTATTGCACTTAGTGAAAAGACATTCCAGACAAACATAGAAATCATAATAATTCTAAGTAAATGACAAGAATAAGAGATCCTCATGCCTGTTATCGCTTATCCCAATTAATGGCAACAGTGCAACCTTCTTAATAGTAATTAAACTTGAAAACAACTCTCTCTCACATGTTGATAGCTCACTTCACTCAAACTTCAATGATACCTCTTACTCACAAAATATCACTCTATCCCCACTCATAAAATAGATAGATATAACTGGTAATATTTTAGATGTAGCAAAAAACAAAGGACATATATCCCTTGGGTAAAATGCATCTCTCTCAAGTGAATGGAAGAATGGAAATAATGTTCACACAAGATAATGAGAAATATTATGAATGAGTGCAAATAATGATCATAGGAATGAATAAGAATCTATTACAAGTGAGATGGTGCGACTATTTATAGTGCAACCAGCATTCTGGAATTCCTATAGTTAAGGCATGAAGAATGACACCAATTTCATGAAACATGATTCAACATAAAGGTGGCGACAGATAAAGCTCAGACTCAACATTTACCATAATAGATTGACTTTCATATTGGCAGCATTCAGAAGACCATTTCAACATGCACATGGAGAATTTGCATATTTCTCCCAAAATGACATCACAGGAAAGTGAAAACAGAGGTGGTGCCAAAACTAGTAAGTTGGCACGATTCTCAGGTGAGAAGAATATGTCAATGATAATTTAGCAACACATAACCTAAATCGACTGTTCTTTGGGTTGAGTCGACTGAACTTCATAAATGCATTGGAAAATTAGTCCTCATTTTTTTTCCATTTCCCATATCGACCAAGTCAAAGCCAACAGATATTAGACGTATTGTTATGTCTTACTCATGCGTATTCTTGGTTGGTGAGTGTCGTGTATGTTTCAAAGTCAACTTCCAAAATAATGTCAAGTATCGATGCATATTAGCCATGGACTTATAACGCCAAAAGAAGTCTTAATAAATTGATTTCTTATTAAATAAGAAATAGTCAAATTCTTAGAAATGATGTGTCCTTCTTAATGGTGGAAAATTTATTTCTTTTGACTAAGTCTTCTAAGGCTTGGTCCATTGGCTAGATTGCTTGCATTATGCATTCAATGTGCAGCTCTTTTTAATAACTGGCAATGTTTTGCTCTGTCATAAGACTTTATCTTTGCGTATATATAGGCACTTAAATTTATGCGCAATAGATATTGTATAAAGTCTTTTGCTTTTGGTAAGCCACTCACCTATTTATGGCTGCACCATATAGGTGTCTAAACCTATTTTATTTTCCCTTAACCTCCTTATATCATCTACATAGCTTATATTTATATAGATATAGTGCTATTTTCCTCACAATATAATATATATATATAGTATATCCATCATACTTATATATATTTATAGAATAACTTATTGGATAAATATGTTCCATACTTCAAATACTTATATCCTCTTATCATTATTCATCAAACAATATACATGCACACATATACTTATATATACATATCTAATATGTATGTGTATATATATATATATCGGGTTACTCCTTCATATACCATATCCTTGCATTATATACCCATTCTATCTCTGGATGTATAACTCTTTTACCATATCCCATGAATAATAATATGTGTATATATTTATACACATGTACTTATATAATATATACATATATACACTTTTCCACTAAGCATTAATGCTTGCAAGTGTATTTGTGTATATATATGTAAGCATATTCACTATATGGTAATATGATAGTCAAGTAACCCATTTGATATCGAATGATTATGACCTAATGACTATATTCACACACACACACACACACATATATATACACATGCCCTATAGACATGCTACGTTTTACATTCAAATGAAACGACATAAAGGTAACCATTCAAAAATCCCAAAGACTCAACCCAAGCACAATCAATACAATTTCATAAAGAAGGATTCACAACTCAAATAGATAAATATCACCCAATATTGCATGCAAAAGTAAACAAGACTCAAATACAAACCTATTCCAGATAAGGATGACTTGCCTATTACCCACAAATTGACTCAACCCAATCTTTCTAATGCAGTGTGTGTTTATGCTCAAATAGTTTACGTTACCAATTACCCTACAAAGATCTTCTCCCCAGTGATACTTCCCCTCCCCTTGGAGAAATGAACATTTACCTACAACCATTAACACATGCACTTGACAGTCAATTGTTCACAACATATGTAGTTTACATAAACATTTCCAAAGTTAGAATAATAATTCAATAACCATCTATTCACATACATGCAATATTTCACCATGAATAACATCAACTGAAGTAACATCAAAAGTGAAAACATTCATATTGACAACAACGTACATGCATATTTTACTTATTTCTAGAATTCTCATTACATTCATATTTACCCTATGTAACTAGTAATAGTAAATAGTGACTTCACAATTGGGATGTATCATACTTCCCCCCTTGTGAATCATCGTCCCCAATGATCTATAGCCTTTTAACATATAGTTAAAGTCAAATAAAGATTTACTTACTATTCTCAAAAGATGTAAGATTTATAAAACATTCATCCTATGTAGCAACCTTGTCCTTCCTAGACCTTGCTTTGAGTGCCCTCACTATCACATAGGGAAATCTTGTATGCCTTATACATACTTACTCTCCCAAAGAGCTTTATTACACTATCATATATAAATATCCTAGATACAATAGTTACTATATATGACACCTAAAACATAGTGAATGGAAATCATTGGCCCATGAATTTATCCTTAGTATAATCCAAATAGTTAAGGGATGTTGGTGCATTATAGACTACATCGTGGGTCCCATTCTTCCCCTTTGGTATTTACACTTTTAGACAACTCATAAACTGAGTTCGTTCATCACTTACAATCCATTTTCCTTACCATAAAGTACTTTTTCCTGCTTGTCCATCTCGAGCATAACATTGCTCCTGGACACCTGTCAAATCCTGATACTGCTTTATACTTAAGCTTTGTATCGACAAAGTTTCATCGATCACTTCAATCTATTACTCTTTTTTAACATTCTATCAAATCCATGGTTTTACACTATTTCTAAGCCTATTTCAGCTTAATAGAGTTTCCAACCTTTCCTTCCATATAATGGTCCAAACTTCAATATTAGAAGTTTATAAATCATTCAAGATTTAATCTAGCATTTTTTCTTATTTGACTATGATAATATTTTGCACATTTTCTCAACTGAATGCTTCATAGTATGATCATGGTTTACACAACCCTATCATTATTTTCTTTTTCAAAACTGAAGTTACCATCTCAGGTATACTAAGCAACTACTTCCCACAATATATTATTTAGGATCAAAATCCTATAAGTCAAGTTTCCAAATAGCGTTGGTTACTTTGATGAGTTTGTCCACTAGAAAATTATGTCAGTTCTACTAACATAGACAGATTGATTTGTCTTGTGTTCTACCATTTTGCCTCTGGAATCTTAAGAGAGTATACATGTCCTACCAATGATGACATGTCCAGTCTTCATTTCCTGGCATACTAGACAAATTATCTTGCCACATTCTGTGCAGCTTCTTACTCTATCTTTTCCTAGGTTATAGTGGTTTCTCATTCGAAAATTCCCTTTGTCATTCCAATGTCCTCACTTTGACATTAATTCCCTTGTTTCATTCTTGAATCTTCCAAAATTTTGGGTACATAGGTTCTTTTATATCCAATAATAGTATATTCTTTGTCTAAGTGAAAACCCATTTTGATCTCACACTACCTTTAATTCCATGTAATAAAGGTTATAACTTTTTTGGAGATAAATCCCATTTATTTTAGAACATCCATACCATGGATTTCTTGTATCCTTGGATTATTTTTAAAGATGTAATCCATCTTTAATTCAATCTAATTTTCCCGACATAAATTGGTACTAATTTCGAGCATTAATCCTCGTTCAATCATGTTGGTCCCTAGAAGATATCAAATTTAGTTGCATATCTATTTACCAAGCATGAACGTTTCTAGTTAACTCCATGGATTCACTTAATCATATAAGAAAGTCCCAACTTCGGTATACCTTTTTAAGCATAAGTAACAACCCCGATGTTTTACTTCATAAAATTCCAACATTTCATGCCAAGTGAAAATTCTATGATGTCTCGACATAACAATAGATGCTTCCCTTTGAGAGTGTATCCCTTTTACTATAAGAGCCACTCAAATAGATTCTAGTCAATAATATGACTTCCTTACAAGAGTAAATAACCAAGTAGCTACTTTAACTCACTAGGTATCCCACCTATGTTTCCAATCGTATAGAATTTCATAAGCTCAAATGATTTACACACCCACATGGGTGAATCTCAATATCAATATTCCCTTCCAATTCTTTAAAGGATAGAGTCCTCAATCATTGACTAGTCTGATGTTATAGCTTTCTCTACCCCTATATGTTCCAATCAATACCAATGTACAACTCAATCAAGTAAGTCATTCCCAACTTAAAGGTGTTAATGAGTAGTTTGGTACATAACCCAACTCAATGGGTTAAAAATAAACCTAAGGTCTCTCTTTTTATCAAATGAACTTCTCATCCAAAATGGGTTAAACTAACCCTAGGGTTTCATTCAAGAGTAAGGTAGTGATCAAATAATCATTCTCATAAATAGATTTTTGATGTGGTTTACATAACGTCACATCCTACCTTATCTTTTACTCCATCTCCATGGCTTATAGCTAAACCTTATCATCCCCAGGTCTCTTAGCATAGTAAGCTATAGTATCAAGTCGCTTCATGACATGGATATATTTCAATATATGTGAACATGCAAAATTCACATTATGATTCGATCATTCATTAACCGAATTAGCTCTTGCATTGGATCCATTCATCACCTTCATCCATTTAAATAATTTCATTGCCTAAGGTTATTTAAAATCAAAAAGCCATTTAAATCAAATCTTAAATCATTTTCCAAAGTCCAAAAAGTCAAATCAGTTAATCAGCATTAAATCAGCATAATCATCATTAAATTAATCTAATCCTAATCTAAGGCTAATCCCATCCCACTTGCACAATAAATCAATTTTATTGATTTATTAAAACAATCATTTTCCCTCAACATGACAAGTCAAACAGGGCATTTATTGCTCTTCTTTCTTGTCCCCCTCTCAAAATTTATTGCAAATTTGAATTCAAAATTTCCCCCTCTTGGGCACTCTTCCCAAATCTTGCACATACATCCATCAATCACATGGTGACAAGTGTCCTCAATTCATTGGCTTGTTTTTGATCCCACATTGGTCCCTCTTCAACATCTTGGCATTTTGAAAATCTTTAAATAGAGGCTTCAACATTGAGCAAATCCTCCACAATTTCATCCAAAAAAGCATATGCAAAGTTACTCTCCTTGAGAACTAATTTTGCTCATCATTTCCATCTTATCATCATCATCTAAGCTTATTAATCAAGGATTGGGAAAGGGTCACTAGCACATGTGACACCAATCCAATATGGGATAGATTGGTTTCATGTTTTTCTTTATAGGATTTTATGTATCTTGTTATTAGATAGCATTTTAAAACATGTTAGATATCTCATATGGATGTTAAATGGTGCTTATTGCTTGGAAACTAATCATGTTTGTATATGTTAGTTACTAACGATTTGCAGATTTCGATGTCCACAAAATGGCGCTAGAAGGAGGGCAGTAATGGTCTAAAATCGGATTCAGCCATGCCATGATTAATCTCATCTTTATAAAATTTCATTAGACTTTTCTTTGGGAATTTTTCTGTTGACGTGGTGGGAATGAATGTTCTTATTATGGGAATGTTTTCTGTCTGTGCATACTTTCACGCAGCCAAGAAAAAAGAAATAAATAAATAATTTGGGTACACTCATCTGTTTTCTGACAGTGTTTGAAATACATTGTGCAGTAGGTATTTTTCATTTTTCACTGGAATTTGACTATGCTAGTTTAGAATGTATGAAAGGTGACCACATTAGGCAACTAGTTGGAATAAGTGTCCCAATATCTATTGTATTATAGGCACAGACAAGTCTCCCAATATTCATAAGCTGTTGATCTGTTGATCTAAATTAGTGCCTGCAAACATTTTGCTTCAGTATCCTAAAAGGGACGTGACTGCCTCTCAGACCTCCAACAATGGCGATTATCACTCAATGACGGGCGCGTGAGAATTTATATGGGCTGGGCATGAGGTTTCAGATCTAGGCGCAGCCATTTTCCTTCATATTTGGCTCGGTAATGTCTGCCAAGGAAGTTATTGAATGATGTTTTGAGTTCCACATTTTCCTGGCTGTGTTTTGACGTCGTAATTACAGTATTGAAGCCGACAGATAAGAATTTCACTCCAACATATGTTCTTTTATTATTAAAACCACTGTTACAATAGGTATTGACTTCTTGGCATATGCGTAGGAAGATTCTGTCTGAACATTTAAAGCAATAGTTGTTAGAAAATTATATCTCAAAGTTTACAATCGCCTAGATTGAAATCAAGTGCAATCTAACGTATTTATCTCCCGCAGGTAAATCACTGACATAATCTTGAACCACAACAGATTTTATTTATTGCGGATTTTGACTTCGATCTAAAAATATATCCCATTTTGGCGCAGGCTGTGATGAAGGCTGTGTAGATTGGCATGCCTGACGAGAAGGCCTTTTTTCTTTGTTAACGCTGTGACCTTATTTGCCTATCCATTCTGCGCATTTCCTGCAAGTGGACAGTGAGGACGATGGCAAAGAGTCAAGCCCGTCTTTATTTGAATATGAATATATCTTGGAGGGCGCGATTTCTCAGGCAGAATACTTGATACTAGAACTAATGTTTCTTCTTTCTGTCAGACATCTTTGGCAGGTTTGAGAGATGGGATGGTTAGTAGCTAAATAGTACAAATAATGTCGATGTGATTAATGCTTGGCTGTGCAGAGTTAACGACTAGACAAATTGACATTGCTTGTCTTATCAGATTTATTGCTTTTCCTATCAACATTGCTTGGAGTTATGGGTTTCTGTCTTAAAAGCATGCAAAAATAGACAGGACGAGTACCTTTAAAAATATTTATTCTACCTCCAATATCTATTGGTTGCATTTGCCCAAGCAATACCTTTTATGGCTTTATGACTTGAGGATATGTGAAGTCTAAGCTAGGTTTTCTTATGGACTGAAATTAAACATTACCTATCAAATTCTTGGAGGAATCAACCACAACATCCATATCAACATCTGCACCAATAATCTCCAAAGGACAACTTTTCTCTTTCTTTATTTGATTATTGATTCCTTATGAATGCATCCATTATGTTGAGATTTTTTTTATTTTTTTCGTCATATCATTGATTTCTTGAAATATCATATTTTTTTTATAACTTTGTATTGTTTTGCAGGTTGGCATCAAAATCAAACATTGAGATCAAGTGAAAAACGAGAGCTAGATTGGAGTAGAGCGAAATTGAACATTGAAAACTCGAAGATTAACAAAGCATTTTTTAATGCTTGGAGGATCTGCCATACGCCTTAATTTTCTGTTATAGGCTAACTCATCTTTAGTTTTGGGGCTTTAAAACGAACACATCAAAAGCTTTCAATTTTCATTGCAAAGTTGGACTAAAATTGAACTTAGAAACTTACTAGATTTTGATTTTGTCTAAGATGAACAAGGCAAACTTCACACTTGATTTTGGTGCTTAAAATGAAGTCATCATTGCTTTGAGGCTAAAACGAACAAGTGCTTGATTGTGTTATTTTGTCTTTTGAGTGCGTATCCTCTCCCCTTGCGCTTCGTGCGATCTAGGGTGCAAGAGAAACTCTCAAAATACATTTTATTGCTTTAAAACACTTCATTTTGGGCTTAAAAATTGAACATCTTGTGCGAGTGTGAGTAGGGGCATTTTCACGTACATTCTCGTTCTTTGTGCCATCAAAGATCGATCGAGTTACGGATTGTGTCTTTGCTCGCTTTTGTTTATCTTAGAGGGCCTGCCTTGGGGAAAAAGTACTCACCCAAGCGACGACTCAACCGGTAACACTCTAAAGCCAAGAGTATTTCCAGCCGGGATATAAATGAGGATTTTGGTTAAACGCCATAATCACGCGGTTGGCTCCGACAAGATGGATCCGAAAGGGGACTCTTGCCACGTTGGGTCAACTCCTACGAACGGAAAGTCCTTACTAGAACCTATGTGTTAGAATTTGCCAAAATCAATACATTTTGTTGGTGCAAACGATCGTTCTGGCTTACGCCCTAATTTCTGACTTTAATGAGATGGAAAGCATGCCGCCTGGGAGTTTCATGGGTGTTTGATGCTTGCATTTGCCGGTAAGTGAAGTGCCGTGGAGGCAGTGGGAGTCAAGCATCTAACCATCAAGCTAAAAGTAGGCGTGTTGGACTTTGTCAAGTGGGGACTCAACAAACATTGTCTATCACATCCATAGGGCTTGTTAATTATTTTTGTTTGAAAACCACAGTGTGTATTGAAAACATTTGCAAACAAACCTTAAACATGATCATGCAAATTTCAAACCCCTTTTGATAGAAACCAAATACCTTTTGACAAATTTAAGTGTTGTTGCCTTCCCTTGAGATTATGTCCTTAGAGGTTTCTCATCACTTGAATTTATATCGTCATTTGCTCTAACTAGGGTTAACCTAGGAAATCCCTTTGCCTCAATTTCTTGGAACTCCCACACAACACTTTGTGGGAAGAAAAGGAATTTTGACATAGGACATCTTAGTTTGAAACTTTAATCAAGAGTGTGTTTGTGGTAAAAGGAATACACTAAGCAAAGATAACGAATTGGACCCCATACATGTGCTTGATATATCTTGGTCATATTGGTCTTTTGATTGCTCTTAGAGAAAAGTGTGTTCTTCAATACCTTGGCCTAGTAAACAAAGTCTCTCTAAGTCTCTTAGGATCAAAATCCAACACTTCATTCACCTCAAACATTTATCAACATCATCCCACAAACAACTTTAAGAGCTTTGAAAACATCATTACCTAGACTTGGGTACATTTCTGGACCAAATCAAAATCATTTGTTTAGTTAGGTGTGTTTGGATGAATCCTTCCATGCACACTTAGTTAAATTATCAACCATCCTTTGAACAAGTTCATCCTAAGATAACATCCAACATCTTAGGGTTTACAAGTTCATCATCCACATCAAACAATCAAAATCAAGCCCTAAGTCTAGCATTGATTCAAAGTTCCTAAACGTTCATCACTCATATCATCCACCTTTCATCCTCCATCTTGCCATTGGTCCTAAGAACCTTAGAAGTCACTTTCATAACAAGGTCAAAACACAAGAGGAACATGGAATATAAACTTGATCCATACATCTTGGGTAATCCAAATCAGTTGAATCTTCAAAGCCTTGCAATGCCTATCAATTATCAAAGTCCATGCATGGGATCATTGCCTTCGACAAATGTCAGTGGTACAACAAGTGTGGGTATGCCCAATCTGAATTTTGGAACACATCTCCCCATGATAGATTTCAATCAAAGTCCAAACTTACAAGTCTATCCTCCAAACAATCAATACATGAGTCTTCAAACGAGCAACATCATTCCACCAAATCCCTACAAACCAAATGTGGATGTACAAAATGCATTTTTTCGAAACATGAATCCTAACTCGGAAACCTTTGGAAAAATGATTCCCAATACCAACATTGTTCATCCTATCATGCCAAATCAGAACATTATCCAAAGTCAATTTTCCCATAATCCCACTCAAAAATCGCAAGCATGCATGCCAAAACTACTTGAACACAAGCCAAATCAACTATCTCAAGTGAGTCAAAATCAAAATCAAGAACAAATTTGGCGAGATCAAATTGCAGAACTTTCCAAAATAGTTGAGGCATTGCGCCAAGGGAAATCTCCACCACCATTATCAACATCATTCATTGGTTTAGGGATTCCCCCTTTACCTAACACCAATCATTTCACCCAAATCAATCCACATAACATCAATCAAACCATCACGTCAAATCCTTCGAGTATACCATCGACATCACACCAATGGATGGTATCTAATCAAACAACATTGATCCCAAATCAAAATTTGGTCTCTCAAGGACCTATCACCTCGGTCATTCCAACCATCACTATCCCTTCAATCATTCCAAACGCCACTATCACACCCATTACATCTCAACCCCTCACTACCATGATCGCTCCAAGCGTATCTCAAACACTTGTCACTACATCCAACACAATTTCAATCCCACCACCACCACCATTGCGACTAAGCCAAGTAAGCAATTACAATGCTTCATTCAAAGCATACCAACAATTGCTCCAACAATATGAAACAATTCGGCAAGCGCCTATAGCCACGCACGCTTCTCAAGCTTCACAGCAAAATCAAGCTCAAACATCGCTGCAACAACAACAAGCAATACAAGCTCAACAAGTGCAACAATCCTTTCAAGTTTCCCAAGCCTCTCAAGCTACCCAACCAACACGAGCACAAACACAAAAGATGACAACTATTGAAAACAAGGATCAAGATCAATCCATCACTGAGCACACGTTTACTTCATCCAATGATCAAATTGACATATGTCAAGAGTCACTTTTGAATCATGATCAAAATCCACCAACAAAACTCGACAATGAGCCAATTCAAGAAATGTCAGCATCGTTTGACCCTATGGTCAAAGACATTGGAAATCTCTCCACACTTAATTATAGAAACAATGGTCAAGACTCCATGAAGAACACATTGGGGATGTATCTACACAATCCGATTATCAACTCACCATACATCAAGAGCCACTTTTTGGTGATCTCTTTCAAGGAGTGTTAGGATTATTTGATCCTATTGACATAATGCACGATCCATCGACCTATGATCATGTCGAAAATGTCTCTACATCGCCTTATGAGGTAGAGGACATATCTCAAGAATTTATTCCAAAGCATGATCAAAATCTTTCACCAAAGTCTAGCAATGGTCCTTTTCAAAACATGTTGATCCCCTTTGACCACATGGTTACAGATACTGAAAGAACCCTGAAATCGACACTAGAGGATATTGAGCCATTCCCCATGTCTAATAACGACGTCCAAGAACCATTTATAAGCAATTCATCCTTTGGAACTGATCCATGTCAGGAACTTGATCTAAAGCATGTTGAAAGAAACTCCAAAATTAATCAAGATCAAGAATTTATATCTTCAAGATACTACAATAATCTAATGAACACTCTCTTATCCATGCAAGATGATCACAGCCACATAGCACTTACTCCTCCATCTACCCATGAGATGCTTTCTATGGATGGACACGTAGATGATCTTCAGCTAGAACAAGATTGTGTTACACAAAAAGAGCAGATTCTTAAATCCTACAATCAAATGGATTTGTCAACATCAGGATCGAATATGTCCCAAACTCAAATTGAGGACATCATGAATAAAGATATCCATCATTATCCGCTCAACGAAACAAGTCAGATAGAACATCCAGAGTTAGCGGAGCAGCAAATGGAAATAACATCACCTATGGTGGTCATTTATCAGAGAGTGCATTCTATACAAGAGATCTCAGAACAAGCAGAATCAAAGCATGAAGGTACTACTTCTACCATACTGGGGGCAACTTCGTCTCAAGCAAACATCAACATAAGAGGCATGAAGAATCCTTATGATGAAACCAATGTCAATACTACAAATCAACACGGCATGAATTTTCTCGATCCACCCATTACCCCATCCAAATTGGGACCAACGTTAAAAGAAGATGAACTCAAAGTACTAAGAACATTATCAAATCAAAAGAAGCTGAGAAGCATAATGGACAAATCAAATACATATGGATACCAAAGAATACAAAGAAAGATTATCCCTATCAAACTCCATCAGTCAAAGAAACTGTGGGGAAAAATAAAAGAGGGAAGGGTATCCATCAAAGATGTCCGCAAAATCAAAAGCAGGCTTTTCAAGCGACGTACAAAGTATATCAAGCAGTTGGTCCTAATTCCACGCACACTTCCGTATCCATCCATCATTGCTCATCTTCCCAAGTTTGGAGAGTCAAAGGTTCCAAATTGTCAACCAATCCATCACCTATCCCTAAATGCACTCCATCCACGCCTCCACGCATGATATCCAATTCTCACATTGACCGTGTATTGGCAACAACCCTTCATCATAAGTATTCAGAAGGCAATCTATTGCGATGTACGCACAGAGACAAAGTCAACCCTGGTATCGACGAAGCATATCAAGAATCCCAGAAATTGTATTCAAGTGCACGTATCTTAGCAAAGCAGCTCCTTCAGGCAGGATATCAATGGCACATTATGACAGAAGCGTCTACATCAAGAATACCTTGTGATTCCAGCAAAGATGAGCTTAAATCTTCATAAAAAAATCCAAAAATCAAAAAGCAAAAATCCAAAAAAATCAAAAAAAGGATTGAAAATAGTAAAGATAAAATCGCCCTCTAGTGAAAACCACTACGGTGGCGCTTTGGGCAAGACCGTGATGAAAACCTGGCAAACAGGCGTCATGTGTGGAATCGAGCATCTACGTGCGCCACTTCAGGTGAAAGCATCTCATCCCATCCATAATAAATCAAGCATTCCATCCATCTTATCCATAATAAATCCATCCATCCATGAACCATTTATCCAATCCATTTTCATCCATCTTCATGATCCATAGTCCAAGTTATCTTGATCTTGATGAAATTTTGGACCACACCTTACGCTTGCTTACGGTGAACATCTTGACATGGGTTGTTTTCATTGATCCTATCTTATGCAACATTATTTGAGCTTTGAAGCACTATCCAAATGAGCATTCGTTATCCGAACACCTTATCTTATCGCAAGATAATCCTTATCCATCCATCCATACACTTATCCAAGCATCCACCCATCGCATTCCATACATTGCTAGACATTGGGGGCAGATATCTACATCTTGCTTCGAGAATAAATCTTGATCTATATCCTCCAACTTATGTGGTGATCCGAACATTGGAAAACATGAAATAATATTGGTCAAACCACTTGTGAGCAAAAATCCGAATCACTAGCCCATGGCACATTTTGACGAAAATAGTCCTCATCAAGCTTCATCTTTCATCGAACATCAATCCAAACAATCACTATCAGTCACATCTAACACACCCGTCAAATGTCAGATCAAATCATCCAAACATCTTTTGTTCAAAACCAAGCTTCATCAAACATGATCAATCAAATTCAATCAAAAAAATCATCATCTCTGGATATCCTTGTGTTGCTTAACACTATCCTTGCATTGTTGTGCATCCTCAACAATGTTATCATCATCAATCCATCATCATCTTATCTTTGCATTGTTGTGCATCCTCAACAATGTTATCATCAATCCCATCAAATCCAGTTGTATAATTATCATTGCATTGTTGTGTATCCTCACAATGTTATCAATATCATCAACTGATCCATCATCCACCTTAGTATTTGGTTTTCAACAAAATCTCCAAACAGAGAATCGAGTCATTAATATATCCATATCAAAATCAATAAGATCGTGCTAAAATCCAAAACATCAAATCATGTGAAAACTACAAAACATCCAAACATATCAAAATCCAAAACACCAAAGCGTAAACATCAAAAACATTGAATCCAACCACGGCTGCCTCCATTTAACAGAAAGGCAAGGGCTAATCTTCTATCAGCCCCCTAGACATGAAAATCCAAAACATTCAAAACAATTCAAAATCCAAAAAAAACATTGAAAACTAAAATCAAACATTTGAAAATCCAAAACTAAAACAGCTCTCAAAATATCTAAAAATGTCAAAACATCCAAATATTTGAAAAATCCATTCACCTCATTCACACTCATAATCAATCATCCATAATAAATCACAATACCCTCAACCTTGTAAAACAAATAAACAAGTCTAGCAGTCAAACGTGAAAACCTAAACTGTCAAAATCTCAAGTATAGGTCTGTCGGCAAGCAAGTTGGTCAACTCTTTTCTTATCAATGGTATATAAATCATAAATCAATTTCATCATCATTTGATACAAAGCATTTCCTAGGATCCGTTCCGACAATGGGCACTTTTATCAAATCAACCACTTTGGGTAAACAAAACGACGTGTCATTAACATGTCCTAGGATCCGTTCCGACAATGGACATTATCTTTTGGCAATGAGTTTTGGCTCCCATCTTTTCAAACAAATCCCTTTGGCTGGAGGTATGAAGAACATTGGCTTGTTTGTGTAGTTGATCTTTTCTTTGATTTATCTTTATTAAGTGCCATTCCAAGGACCTCTCGAATGATATCCAACATGATTTATAGAGAGATAGAAATGGGCAACCATCATTATCTTTGTCCACAGGCTTGTTGGACACCTTGTAATATAACTTGATAATACTGTTTTGTTAGGTACCTAGCAAGGCTCGCCATGTCATGAACAATACCCTATCCGCTTGTCGAGTCAAAGTCCATCACACTAAGTATAACGCCATCCTGGTCCTTTATACCTTGATGCATCGTGCTTAGGCATGTTATCAAAAATAAAGTAAGTGACCCTTTGAAAATCCCAATCCTTGATAAGCAAATCATCATCATCATCTATCATCATCATCTCTAATAAAGTCTCGACCAATCATGGACTTGTTGGATCCTCTTGTCATATCTGATTTCCATGCTAACATCATGCATCCGTCATGCATCCATCATGCATCTACAACCACCAGCATATCACATATCATTCATATTTCATACACAGGGTGAAACATCAGTATTTTGCACATATCATCTCACATGGCTATCATCATCATAATATAGATCCTATATTCATGATTATAAATTCATCCATAGTATTAATCACAAAGATATCACATTATCAATCTCATCCATCCTATCATATATCATCATTAAGTTGTTTAGAATAATATAGATTTATACCAAGCATCTTGAAATCATCTCATTTGTATCGCCATCCATAAATCACCCATTTTAAAACCTTTTATCACAGATCAATCTCTAAATTGAATCTTTTCACGATCTCTCTCGAGGCAATGTAAAATGTTGTACTTTCTCCACAAGTATCCAAAAATCATGAAATTTTTTAAATTGACATGGGTGAAGTTTATTCTTTTGAACCAACGCAACAAGTATTGCTTCAAAGAGGGGCAAAATGTAGACATGCAAATTTTACATTATGCATTCGATCAGGATCATTTATCAATTAAACTAGACATTTGCATTAGATCCATTCATCACCTTCATCCATTTAAATAATCTCATTGCCTAAGGTTATTTAAAATAAAAAAGCCATTTAAATCAAATCTTAAATCATTTTCCAAAGTCCAAAAAGTCAAATCAGTTAATCAGCATTAAATCAGCATAATTATCATTAAATTAATCTAATCCTAATCTAAGGCTAATCCCATCCCACTTGCATTATCTAGACCTAGCCACTTGCACAATAAATCAATTTTATTGATTTATTAAAATCTCATTTTCTCTCAACATGATAAGTCAAATAGGGCATTTATTGCTCTTCTTTCTTGTCCCCCTCTCAAAATTTATTGCAAATTTGAATTCAAAATTTCCCCCTCTTGGGCACTCTTCCCAAATCTTGCACATACATCCATCAATCACATGGTGACAAGTGTTCTCAATTCATTGGCTTGTTTTTGATCCCACATTGGTCCATCTTCAACATTTGGCATTTTGAAAATCTTTAAATAGAGGCTTCAACATTGAGCAAACTCCTCCACAATTTCATCCAAAAAGCATATGCAAAGTTACTCTCCTTGAGAACTAATTTTGCTCATCATTTCCATCTTATCATCATCATCTAAGCTTTCAATCAAGGATTGGGAAAGGGTCACTAGCACATGTGACACCAATCCAATATGGGATAGATTGGTTTCATGTTTTTCTTTATAGGATTTTATGTATCTTGTTATTAGATAGCATTTTAAAACATGTTAGATATCTCATATGGATGTTGAATGGTGCTTATTGCTTGGAAACTAATCATGTTTGTATATGTTAGTTACTAACGATTTGCAGATTTCAATGTCCACAATATATAGTAATACTACTTACATTAAGAATTGACATCTTTATCTAAATCCCCCATATAAGGTATATAGGAGGGTAGAGACACTTTCTTCTAATCATGAGTAATCTAGATCTTCCCTTGCCAATCCCATAGGCAATGATCTTCCCTATCATGATCAAATTATCTACCTATCCTTTTCTAAGGCATCAATAATAATATCGTTTGATCTTCTAATCAAATAAATATAAGGTTTGAAATGATAATAGGTCATTGTCCTTGACCTTTCCATTTATCTTTCTCCAAAAGTCCCAATACCTTTTCCTTTCTCATTTGTCACAAAATTTATGACTTATTTGACATCATGACTTGCGAAGAAGTCATTAATTCTTCCAAATTGAGAACATACCCACATTTTTCATTAGGTGGGGTACTTGACTCAAGTCAATCCACTCTCTTCCTTCCCCCCTTAGTGTTTCCATAACTTTTGATCTACTCAAAGTTGAAATCCTAGCAAACACTTGCTTCCTTGAAATGATTAATCATTTCTCATTGTTGGATTCCTATTTCCCTCTTCCTACCTCAATGGAATACTTTGTATATACTTTTCTCAAAGTTAGATTCTTCATTGTTTTCTTTCTCATAGTTTCAACATTTTGGATCATGCAACAAGAGATATAATGAATAATCAACAACTTATAAGTTAAGAGACACACTAATACTCCAATTCTCTTCCGATATCCTTTTTATGGAGAATTACATTTATAATCTCATGCCTCTTTTATTGATGTACCTTTCAACTTAGAATGTTGTTTTCCTTACAACTTCCATTGTTTTGACACATAGTGCTTATTGTATCCTTTTTTCAAGCCAAACCTTTCAAGTGAATTCATTCCAATACTTGGAATCTTATTCTATTTTAACCTCTAGAGATACCAAAGTTGTTTGGTCTCTTTTTCATATTTTAATCAAAACTCCAATAATCTCATTGATTTCGGTTGGTGGAACCATGCCCACATCATTGATCATTTCATTCCTGACCATTCCGATCTTTTTCCTTTTCCTAGGTAGTAACTCTTTTCTTGCAAGATCCTTTCTTTACACAATAATTATATTTATGTCAAGAGTTCTCCAACCCTATGGATACCTCCTTCATTGAATTTCTACTTCGATCTAATTTATGCTAACATTGCACACACATAGATTCGTAGGTGTTTTCACTAAATCCAAAAATTATTGACTCTTTTCAACTATAGTATGCTACTATAAAAGGGTTATCTCATTTCTTCTCATTCCCTTAGAATCATATATCTATTTTGTAGGATAAAGGTATATATAAGTTATTCTTCCTAACCTTCCTACACAACCCGATTGCATAATCTTCCGCAATCCCAGGTAATATCATAATTTTTTGGTTTAGGAGTTCCCTTCCTACTTTAGGGATGAATCTTAACTAGTCCCAATTACTCAAATTCCCATAAATTCTCATCTTCCTTTTTACTTCCCTATGTTCTTTCTTTTGTCGTTGTGAACAAGAACTTTTCAACCATTATCTTCTGATAAGGTTTATGCATTGTTGTGTAATGAGTTCATAGGTTTCAATGTAGAACCTGGTAGCTCTAATACCACATCTAATGTGCCAAACAAACTAAAAAACTAACAAACTAACTAAGCCCTTTAGCGTGGTAAAAAAAATCTTATTTTACACCATACGAGTAAATAAACAAACTAACAAGTTATTGCAATAATTTTTTTCTTTCTTTTATTGATAATATACGATCAAGATGCCTTAGCATATTACAATAAAATTCCACTTCATTACAATAACTTCGCAAGTACAAGCAACGAGAATACAAACACTTACATACATAGCTCCAATGAGCTTTAGAACTAATAGTCATACTAAGATGGTCCAGGATCTTCCCTTTCAAATCTTGGTACTTTTATCATCTATTGTGGAGGAGAAGCATCACTCAGGCTCTTTTCCACCAACAACAGACTCATAATGCGGTCCCATGTGCATCTATCATTCAATAGATGGCCCTTCCCTTCAACGAAGAGATTGGTAGAGTAACCACTAATGACAACCATCTGAGCAAAGTGTTGTGTCCTACATAACTAGAACGTTGTAATCCCATGATCCTGAACTAGCATGTAATTACTGGATCATGGTGAACTGACAATGTTAGTCTTGGTAGGAATTTACACAACCTAGAGTGGAGTCACACATTCTAGAGTGGAGTCTCAGAGATTCACACTACTTTGATCAAAGAGTTTTAATTTAGTAAACGACTAAGAGTCATCTATCACATACACTACTCAGGGATGATTTGACTTAAGGATATCTTAAGCTACACATAGGTATTTCCTTCAATGGATAGCCATCATCCCAGATAACCTACAACCATATTAATCTACTTGGAATTAACTACTTAATTGGTAAGTACACAAGCTAAGTATTCCTTCTAGGGATAGTCCATCATCCTAGATAACCTACATACTTGGATAACTTGACCTAAGTGTAAATATATTAATCCCTCTCCCATACTGGATGACCTCTCCTAGGAGAAAGCACAAGCTTTCCTAGTTAAATCAATAACTTAGCTAAGTGTTCCATATGTGCTTTTCATGTTCAATCATACCTAGTATATAATACTTATGATAAACACCCATCTCTTACTATGGAGTAAATACAAACACATTGCATCCCATGTTCAAACATATCTAGTATAATTAAATATCTATGTTCTACCACATGTAATTAAATACCTATGTCAAGTAATTTCTTTGACATATCTAGTATAATTAACTAGTTGTGTCAAGCAATCTCTCCTATCATGGAGTACTTAAAAACACAATATAAAAAACATCCTAAAAGCTTCAATTCCCTTTTTCAAAGACACTCCCAATTACTTCTATTGCACCTAGTGAAAAGAAATTCCAAACAAACATAGAAATCATAATAATTCTAAGTAAATGACAAGAAGAGATCCTCATGCCTGTTATCGCTTATCCATTAATGGCAGCATTATAGCCTTCTCAATAACAATTCAACTTGAAAAAAACTTCCCAAAACAACTCTCTCTCTCACATGTTGATAACTCACTTCACTCAAACTTCAATGATACCTCTTAATCACAAAAGATCACTCTATCCTTACTCAATCCTCACTCAATCCTCACTCATAAAATAGATAGATATGACTAATAATATCTTAGATATAGCAAACAACAAAGGATGTATATCCCTTGGGAAAAATGTGTCTCTCTCAAGTGAATGAAAGAATGGAAATAATGTTCACACAAGATAATGAGAAATATTATGAATGAGTGCAAATAATGATCACAAGAATGAATAAGAATCCATTACAAGTGAGATGGTGTGACTATTTGCAACCAGAATTCTCGAATTCCTACAGTTAAGGAATGAAGAATGACACCAATTTCATGCAACATGATTCAACATAAAGGTGGTGACAGATAAAGCTCAGACTCAGCATTTACCATAACAGATCGGCTTTCATATTGACAACATTCAAAAGACCATTTCAACCTACACATGGAGAATTCACATATTTCTCCCAAAATGACATCTACAGGAAAGTGAAAATAGAGGTGGCGCCAAAACTAGTAAGTTGGCACGATTCTTAGTTGAGAAGAATATGTCAATGATAATTTAGCAACACATAACCTGAATTGAATGTTCTTTGGGTTGAGTCGACTGAACTTCATAAATTTGTTGGACTTAGTCCTCATTTTTTTCCATTTCCCATATTGAACAAGTCAAAGCCAATAGATATTAGACGTATTGTTATGTCTTACTCATGCGTATTATTGGCTGGTGAGTGTTGTGTATGTTTCAAAGATGACTTCCAAAATAATTTCAAGTATTGACGCATATTATCCATGGACTTATAACTTCAAAAGAAGTCTTAATAAATTGATTTCTTATTAAATAAGAAATAGTCAAATTCTTAGAAAATGATGTGTCCTTAATGGTGGCAAATTTCTTGCTTTTGACTAGGTCTTCTAATGCTTGGTGTGTTGGCTAGATTGCTTGCACTATGCATTCAATGTGCAACTCCTTTCAATAACTAGCAATGCTTTGCTCTGTCATAAGACTTTATCTTTGCATATATATAGGCGCTTAAATTTATGCGCAACAGATATTGTATAAAGTCTTTGGATTTTGGTAAGCCACTCACCTATTTTATTTTCCCTTAACCTCCTTATATCATCTGCATAGCTAATATTTATATAGATATAGCGCTATTTTCCTCACAATATAATATATATATTTATATATACACATATATAGTATATCCATCATACTTATATATATTTATATTTGTGTATATATCTATATATATTTATAGAATAACTTATTGGATAAATATGTTCGATAATTCAAATACTTATATCCTCTTATCATTATTCATCAAACAATATACATGCACTTATATACTTATATACATATCTAATATGTATGTGTGTGTGTATATATATATATATATATATATATATATATATCGGGTTACTCCTTCATATACCATATCATTGCATTATATACCCATTTTATCTCTGAATGTATAACTCTTTTACCATATCCCATGAATAATAATATGTGTATATATTTATACACATATGCTTATATAATATATACATATATACACTTTTCCGCTAAGCATTAACGCTTGCAAGTGTATTTGTGTATATATACAAGCATATTCATTATATGGTAATATGATAGTCAAGTAATCCATTTGATATCAAATGATTATGACCTAGTGACTATATTCACACGCATATATATTTATATATATGCTCTATAAACATGCTACATTTTACATTCAAATGAAACGACGTAAAGGTAACCATTCAAAAAGCCCCAAGACTCAACCCAAGCACAATCAATACAATGTCATAAAGAAGGATTCACAGCTCAGACAGATAAACATCACCCAATACTACATGCATAAGTAAACAAGACTCTCAAATGCAAACCTATTGGATAAGGATGACTTACCTATTACCCACAAACTGACTCAACCCAATCTTTCTAATGTGGTGTGTATTTATGCTCAAATAGTTTATGTTACTAGTTACCTGACCAAGATCTTCTCCTGAGTGATACTTCCCCTCCCCCTAGAGAAATGAGCATTTACCTGCAACCATTAACACATGCACTCGACAGTCAATTATTCACAACATATGCAATTTACATAAACATTTCCAAAGTTAGAATGATAATTCAATAACCATCTATTCACATACATGTGGTATTTCACCATGAATAACATCAATTGAAGTAACATCAAATGTGAAAATATTCATATTGACAACAAGGTACAAGCATATTTTAATTATTTCCATAATTCTCATTACATTCATATTTACCCTATGTAGTAATAGTAAATAGTGACTTCACAATTGGGATGTAACAAACATCCTTAGACACTAGCTCATATTTGATGCCAAGGAGCTCAACTATTTTCTTAGGCATTAGAGAGCTACTAGCCCCACTATCTATCATACAATTATGGACCAAATGGTTTCCAATTATTAGGTTCATATAGAAAGGGTTTGGTTTACTTACCTGGCTTGACTTTCCTCCATCCTTTGGTTGAACAATGCTAGTTGGAGTTTTTATTCCCTCCTTTGTCAAATCATCACCTGAATGATTGATTCCTTCCAAGGCCTCTTGTAGAAAATCCCTCTGAAATGGGATGGATAAGGCATCCCTCATGGCAACATTCATGTTGGCCTTCTTCATTTGCTCTACAATATTGAAAAGAGGATGGATTGCTTTAGAAGAAAATTTTGTTGTAGAAGAGTCTACCTAAGCTTGTTGGTTGGTTGAAGGTTGATCATACTTCATGTTTTCCTTTCCAATAGCCTAATATGACTGAGACATATGGGCCTTTTTTTTTATTAGAAACTGCAATACCTTAGGATACTAGATACAAGGTTGATGCTTGACCAACTGGTAGAGATGTAGTATCTTCCATTGCTCTTTTCTTTGACTTGGTATTTTGATCCACTTTGTCATTATGCAACTGGTTTATGCCATAAAAATTAGACTCATGCCAATTATTCAATGTAGCATCTCCTTGCACTTGATCTTGACTTCCAAAAAATTGTTGGTTTGCCTCAATTTTTTGCCCTAAAGTTGTTGGTGCATTCTAGACCTTTAAGGCCTAGCCAAAACCTCCATTTCAACATGGTTTTTGATTGTGGGGTTGATTCCATGGGTATCACACCACTCATGCTCATGATCAATTTATTTTTTACAGGAACATTAGCCCTTGAGGTGTTGGCGATAATAAGATTAAGTGGATTCAAGGGCCTAGCATGATTCCACTGATTTTGCCTTTGATATGGCTGCCTATTTTGTTGATAGGATTGATAAATTAGAGCTGATATGGCCTATTGTTTTTATCTTTCTGATTCCTTTTAATATCACTAGCTCACAAGTGATCCATTGGTTACAATTCTTAATAAACTGACACCAATTGATTTTTCTAAACTAACCTTTCACTTTAATAACCTATAGTGGCTAAACCATGAGGAATTGGTAAACTAGTGATTTGTGACATTTTGTCCAAAAATTCTAAATATATTTTTTTCAAAATTTTTTGAATCATATTGCACTTCTTTTTCCATATCCTTCGAAAACTAGTTTTTTTCAAGAAACACCATTTTTAAGGAGTGACGCTCACCATATACAACATAAATTTTTTGCTATGAAGGACAAAATTCTTTTTGAATTTAGATTTGTAACTATGACATTTCAACCCTTCATTTGGTTTCATATGTTTATTGAATATTTCTTCCTTAATCAAGTTTCAAGTCAAACAATTACAATTCTATTATATGCACTATATACAACATAAAAAATTGTATGTTATCTAAATTCAAGTTTTCATCAGGATTAAGGACATCACTCAGCCTACATTTTCAAAATTTTATTTTGATTAATCTACTATTTTTCCACATGTAAAATAGAGCTTGATTTTCTGGAAAACCCATGTTTAATCAAACTATAAAAAATACATAATAAACCAAAATGTATTAAAATTATATCTGATAGCCCATTCTGAGGACTACTATCATCCAGCCAGATTGTAATTCTCCTCCATTTCATCCTCAACTCAAGCTTCGAAGGGAAAAATTCTAGAGATTTTTGGTGCCAGAGGGAGAGAAGGGGGGAAAAGAGGGGTTCGAGCAAACCCCCCTTTCTACAAGTTTCTCTTTGTTTTTTATTCTAGGAAATGAGAAATATGTGGGACCTAGCATTTAATAGGGTTCGCTCGAAGGGGGGTTTGAGCGATCCCTTATTGGGTTCGTTTGGACCATAAGTTCGTTCAAACCCCCCAAAACCCAAAAAAAATTCATGGGTGCATTTTTTGCAATTTTGCTTCCTCAACAGAATTGTAAACTAGTTTTGTGGGATCACCCTCATTGCCAAAATTTTGTAGAAAATTCTAGACCTCATGTAGATCATTTGAAGGTGAGGTAGAGGTAGATGATTGGCTTGTAGATGCAATAGGAAGAGGTGCCAAGATGGGATGTTGAGTTGGGATCTTTAGGAATAAATACATTGGAGGCCTTAGGGATATTTTACTAGCTTTAATGATAATTTTATGCCTTGATGGAAATATCATAGGCATCGATAGTGGAGTATTCCTTCCCATAGATTGGATCATCATAGCCACATCATTATTAAGAGCCCTCAAATAGTATAAGAAGACATGATTTGGAGATGGCTTTACCAAAGTAGGGATTCTATCCCATCTTTTGGAATCTAAAGTTGAAGTTCCCCATGAACTCATGAGGAGCCATCTTGATTAATGTAACTTTTTCAACTAGTGACAAGTGGTCACCTTTTTCCTCAAACTGGATGTAGAGACTTTGATCTAACTTATTCCAATTATGAATGGAGTTAGGTTGTAGACCTCTATACCACTACACAAAGACTTTCCTTTTAAATATGTGGCAAAAATCCTAACAAAACCATTATCTTCAATAATTTTATGGACAAAGCAATTGTTGGCAACATCTTGAATGTGCTCTATGGGGGTAGTGGTAATTTCTCCAGTAAATTATGGTATATTTTTTAATACAGGTACTGTTATGTCATCCTTTTGGTAAAAGACAAGAGGACTACCACCATTGAAGGTGAAAAAGACATGCTTCCTTAGGAGAGCCAGGTGATTTTTTTTTTATGTGAATGGTAGGTATCCTAGGCTATGATAATCTATTGAATGGAGGGTTAGATTAAGCCCATGAGATGGTGTTACAAAAATTTTGGTTCATACTGGGGATAAATAGTGTCTATTTCTTCTTCAAGAAGTAAAAAATGGTAATTTTGTGCACTGTAAATTACCTCTAGAAGATTATCTTATTTGAATTTTTGGCATGAGTCTTGTGGTTTGATTTGGAACTAAGATGTTGATTTTCTTGCAAAGTCACCAGGTACTTGTTGAATTCCTCCTTAAGACTCAATATATTGTGAGCAACACCACTTTCCCATTGAGATGAAATAGAGTTAATTACACTAGTCCCACTAGGCATGCCAAAAATTGTTGTCACATGATATTGCATTCTTCTGAACTAGGTCAAACATTCTAATGACACAATGGGATTGATCTCAAGTGTGGGACCCTTGTTGTTGAGATCAAACCTCAAAATAAGGTTGGATTCATTTCTAACCTAAATACATCAATGTTAATCCAACCAAACACCAAATAACTCTAATATAATCATGTAACTAACATCTTCGAAAAGGAAAATGGAGAGGAGAAATGAAAAAAGAAAAGGGGTAGTGATGCACCAAGATTAAAGGTGTTTCCTCCTACTTACTACACCACATATATGTAATGAAAATTCCAAAGGGACTTACACAAAATTATATTCAACTAGCTCCTAAAGGTTTGTGTGAAGGCTAAGTTTTGATAGACACTAGGAGGGAGAAAACTAATCCATAGCTAGTCTTGCAAAATAGATTTAACGCAACATACAAGCATAGGATAACAATGAACATATATTCAAATGTGAAGGAAAATATGTTTTACACAACATATCAAAGGTGAAGAGAGGTAAAAGAAGACATTTTTCATTAATCAAAGGATTTGAAGCTTGTTTACATTACAGAGATGCAAAAATTTTATGAGTCTACTAGAGAAACTAAAGGGAAAAACCCTTACAAATGAAACTTCAATCAGGATTTATTTAGAGGTAGAACACCAAAACCCTAGCTACTTGCACAATCAATGGAGAGAAGACATCTATCTAGATCAATCTGATTTGAAGGAATGGACAAATAATCCTAACATATTGGGTTGTCTCAACATTGATGAATTGAGGGGAAGTGCAAGAAAACCCCCATAAAATTTGTTGTAGAATGTAGCTAGGGATGGCCCCCTAAAAGAAATCGGTTGTGATTATAGAAAGGAGCATGAATATTTGATCTACAAGTACTCAAAATGACATTAAAGATATCTCTAGAGGATTAAAATGTAGTTGGGAGAGTCGTTAAACATTCAATTTTCCATCCTTGCAAGTTGGTGGCATTCGCATGAAAGTTAGAACCCTTTGCTAGTCATTTCTTGAAGCCCAAATGATGTGCATGAGCTTGATAATCTCTTAAGATGGTCAAGAAAAGTCACGCTATGAAGAAGTAATGCACTCCAATGAAATTAAGACACTTGGATAAGTTTCGTTGAGTTGGATGTGGGCTCCATAGATCTTTTCAGGATTGTAGACATGTTGGATACCTTGGTTATCATGGTTTCCAAGTGTGGTAGAGAATATTAGTGCGGATTTGAAATGATTTATACATTTTAAATCCTATTCTACAAGGAACTAACATGTTGTAATGAGAATCACCATCTAGCAAGCCCTTTTTGGTTTGAACATTAAGTCATTAAGGAATGGTCCTGCCACAAACAACATAATCTTTGATGAAAAATGGTCACGTTAGAGCACATAACCCCAAGGATGACACACAAAAACCAAGTGCATGATCATAACTTTGGTTGAAGCTTGTAATATTAATCCATGCTATGAAGTCTAGTAAGCACGCTGCAATAAGAAATTATCACTTGACAGTGGTGGCCCATGAGTGATGTTGCTAATACCAGTCGACAAAGGGATACATACAATGCATGAGTGCATGATCAAAATTTCAAGAGAAATCCTTTATGAAGTCACACTATGAAGAAAGCTTGTGCAACAATGGAAAATCACCATCTAGCATTTCGTCACTTTTTTCAATATTTGACAAGTATGAGTCACTAGGAGTGGCACATTGCTGCAGAGTGCACCAGTGAAACTTGAATGAACTTGGTTGTTTAGAACCTACACTATGAAGAATTTGTGTGCTATCAATAAGATGTCAACACCTTAGCATTTCATGGGTCCCATGAACATGACACAATCGAAAAGGTTGATAGAGAGTGGGATCCATATGTCAACATAGTGCATGAATGCAACTTTAACAGGTTCAAAAAATAAGAGGATGCACTTAAGAGTATAGATGTTTTCAAATAGTATTCATCCATGTGGATATGGTAGGAACCACCATATGAGTGTATTCTCAATAGACTTAAGTGACTTTCAAAAATATGTGATTAATTGGCTTAGCAAAGTAAAGGGGTTGGCTGAAAAAAACACTAAAGACATAGAAATATAACTTAAGTGATCTGCAAGGAGCCAAGCCAGTCAACTCAAAAATAAAAACTAGGGTACCAAAAAGAGACTGATCCAAAGGTCATTTTGGAAAAGTTCCCAAATCATACTGAAACTTGTACTATCACGTAGAGCTAGTTGAGAGCCTTCCAATGGTTTGTGGAACGTAAGAAACAAAGCTCATTTGCTCCTAATGCAATTGGTTAAATTTTGATCAACATGAGGTCAAAGTTGGTCAACCAGAAAAATTAATGATCATGGAACACTTCTCTACTAGTTCCATCATGTAGAGCTCAGCGAGAGCTTTCTGACGCATTTTAAACGGACCAAATCCGAGTCTGTATGTGGAAGTTATGACTAGTCAAACTTGGTCAAATTGATGACGTGGCATCACCAAAGCTTGACACTTGGCAGGGCACGTGGCGGATGACGTGGCGGGAGTAGTGAGTTGGAACTAACATGGACCAACTAAGTGATAAAATAAGGATTAAACCATATTTATTAAAGAAAAAGTGTTTGGTCTAATATTTAAACAAAGAGGATTTGGTGGGATTTGATCCCTGGACCCGTGCCTTAAAATCCTCTTGCACCACATGTCTTGTCCGAGATGTAAGGGGAGCTCCTCCCTATATAAAAACCTTAAATAAACATAAGAATTATTTTATTTTATGTAAACCATAAAATAAGGAGAAAATTAGGAGGGGCCTTAGGACAAATATAAAGCCCGATCCTTTTTAAAAAGATTTTCATTGGTTTTTAAAATTGAAGGGCCTAATTTAGGAAAATATTAAAAAATAATTCCTAAGCTCGATTTATGATATTCTAAAGGGCTATTAAAAGGATTT
>VDFB02150392.1:0-36775 GCA_007258455.2 Sequoia sempervirens | reverse complement strand
TTCAATGTTGCCATTGTAGTTGGCATTAAAGCCGGTACCTGCAACATTGAAAATTATCCTTATATAAGAATTCCCTCCATCTTGTTGGTTTGTAACACTCTTGATGGTGGTTGTATGAAATCTAATTATGATTCCTCTTCTACATTAGAGGGTTCATATCCTTGATCTGACTCTTCTGAATTATCAGAATCAAAATCACTAGCCTCCATATTCAAAAATTCCCAACCAACATCTTCAATAAATTTATCTAGATCATCAGTAATAGTCTTACAAATTGGTTTCCAATTCAAGTTCATTCTACTTTCATAATACTTTATATCCATGGAGTTCATCCATTCCTTGATGCCATCAAGTGAAGATTGAGGAATGGCGTACATATGGAGTACATCTCGCTTGAATTATTTGAAAACAATAGCCATATCAAATCCCTTTTTCCCAAGTCCTACTCTATCAAGGTTAACAATCTCAATCTCACTAATAGTGATTACTAAGAAAGGTAATTCCACCAACTCTACCAAAAAATTTACCATAGGAACAATAAAAGTAGAGGATTTGAAAGGAACTCCATGAAAACCAAGCTCTCTAATTGGTATATAAAACTCTAGTTCAAAATATTTTAGATGAGGTTGCTCCCATAGCTCTCTTACTTGCTTGACAAATCCTTGAAACTATGTATTGATTGTATTTTTCCTGTTCCTCTCTTGTTGTTCTTCCTTAATTTCATTCGTGCAGGACCACCTAGGAAGCAATAGAGAGCACAATACGAAAAATGTGGAAGTATAGAATGAGTTTATGACTTAGATGTATGCCTTCAGGAATTTTTGTGGTTGGAATGATGTTTTCTAATAAGGTCATGTTGACCATGGGTGAGAAACAAAAAGGTTCTAGTCCAAAGTTTAGGAATGGAGGTGTTTGCAATTATTGACAATTTTTGCAAAAACATGCTCCTTTTGTGTTTGAGTGGCCAAGAAGGGCCCATTGGAAAAATAACTGTTGGTAAAGCATATTTAAAGGTTTCCTCAACCTTTGTGCAAGGTTGAAAGTACATTTGTATGGATTTTTTTGTTGGAAATTGAAGGAAAACAATTTTTTGAGTGAAATTTTCTGTTTTTTGGTCTGAAAGAAGGCTCTAATGGATTAAATCTGGTTCTGTGTTGTGTGTAGGATGTAGAATAAATCCAGTACAAGTTTTTTGTAGTCTTTAGATAGTTCTTTCAATCATTTTCTTGTCTCTTTGTAAATATTTTGGTTTCTTTGTGCTTGCTAGCCTGAAACAGGCAGTGTTGAGTAAATGGGGTGCTAGAGCACTTTTCCACCGTACAAACCATACAGCCTTTTGGAAATAGTGCCTAGACACCATGCTTGTACATATGTTAGTTGGTAGGTTTTTTTTGAGTGTAGGAGTTGCTAGCAAAGTGATGTCCTAGGCGAGCCAGTGCACGTCCGACTAGGAAAATCTTGTTGTGCAGGTTACAAATCTTGTAGGGGTGCTGGGCCATTGAGGATTTTCTTCTTGGAGGAGGTAGGGTGGTGTGTTACCTTGTTACTACATGAAGGAGGAGGCTCCATCTATCCATTTGGTGTGTAAACAAATTGGAAGTTTGCTAACTGTCAAGGGAAGGCTTAAAACCCTAGTTTTTGCTCCATTTCATGTTTGAGCTTTGTACGGATAGTGGAAGGTTGAGACCTCAAGAATCTTTGAGTGTTGTCCATGTGAACCAAGAACCTTGGAAAAAGAGTAGGAAGTCCTTTTGAGATTTGTGAGTTCTAACCTGTTTTGTAGGTGAAGGAGACCTAATAGGGGCTCAAGGGCTACTAGCCTTTCAAACCCTAGCTAAAGGATTGGTGAGAGCGATGGGAAGTTGAAGTCTTGGAGGTTGTTCAAACACCTTTGGAGGACAATTTGAAGCCTTTTAAGACTTATCACTACCCCTGCAAGAGTTGATGGAGTGTTGAGGAAGATTGGTCTTTAGTATAGTGTAAAGGCTAAGGAAGAGTTGTGGTAATGAACCAAGGTGGACTTGGTGGTTGGAGTTTGTGATAGAAGAGGGGTTGGTCAGAAAAACCAGTGGGCACCTAGTCAGTGAGTAGGGACCTATAGGTTAGATTGAGAAGCAAAGCACCAAGGAGGTCTTACAAGGAAATGCCTAGAGGAGGAATCAGTGATTGATTCCTCCAACCCCTCTCCCTATCAGATTGGTATCAGAGCAAGCAAAAGAATTGGGATTGATCTTGTATGTCAGAGATAGAGTCTAGTGGTTCTAGCATCATGGTGACAAATGTTGAGTTGGCCAAGAGGGTTGAAGAAACAAAGGAAGACAATAGGGTATTGAGAGAGAAGTTAGACCAACTTGAGCAAGCACTGAATGTTATGCGGTTTGATGGAAGAATAGTAAAAGAAGAAGAGGTTGTAGAGGAGGATAGAATACCTGAACCTGGACCTATATTGAAGGAGGATCCCTTCTTGAAAGCATTGAAGGCTTTGAGTGGAAAAGCACTTGAAGGAGTACCACTGTTTAGTGGAAAGATGGAGGTTGATTTAGTTATGGATTGGATAGAGGGAATGGAAAACCATTTTGAGTGTGATGGAGTCACTGAAGCACAGAAGGTAAAGGTGGCTAAATCAAGACTAAGAGGTTCTGCCTTAACTTGGTGGAAATTCATTCAGACAGAGAGGGAGAAGGAAGGCAAGCAGCCTATCTCTACTTGGAAGGGAATGGTTGCCAAGGTGAAAGAAGCATACCTACCTGAAGACTATGAAATTTAGTTGCATAAGAGGAGACAGAGTTTGAGGCAAAGAGATCAGGATGTGAGTTCTTATACTAAGGAGTTTCAAAGACTTTGCATAAGGTCCAATGTCACAGAGGATGAAAGTATCAAGGTGGCAAGGTATCTCAATGGTTTGAGTGGAACATTCAAGAGGGGATGGTTCTCTTAAGCCCCAAAACAGTGCACCAATGTTATCAATTGGCATTAAATATTGAAGAGAGGAGTAAGAGGAAGCAAGATCAGACTTCTAAGGGCAAAGGAAAAGGAAGAGATCAAAGAGGATAGCATGGTGGCTACAAGGTAGAGGCAATGACCAAAGAAACCAAGGAGAGTCAAAACTCACAAAGCATGGAGGTGAAACATCTACAAGAGGTGGATATAACAGGGGTAGAGGACCTCAAGGAGGTTCAAACAGAGGAAGAGGAGCAGGCAGGCAAGAGCCTTTCCTTGTATGTACCTACTCTAGGCCTTTCCTTGTAAGACCTCCTTGGTGCTTTGCTTCACCAATCTAACCTATAGGTCCCTACTCATGACTAGGTTCCCCTAGTTTGTCCGAATTCAACCCTTCTATCATTCATCAAGATCATACATTGACCTTTCTTTCCCTCCTAAATTTTTGACCACATCCATTACCTCCACATAAAACTGGACATCCTTGGTCTTCTTGGTTCCCATGCCATGATATGGTTATGCAAATGAAAATGAAGCAAAGTAATCATCTCCTTCTCTACTGGATAGAAGAATGCATGCTTAATGTTTTGATGCATGATATCAGCTATCTCTTCTACTCTCATGGTTGAATATCAAAAATTCAGTACATGGTGGGCCACCGAAGTTCTAGCTATCTTTCTTCCTCTTTCCACCAAATGTTGTCCTCGATCCACATGTCCAAGCTAACCCACTGGATTTTTTGAAGTCAGTTTCTCCGAGTCACCAAAGTAGCTCTCACCTTCCAAACTCTTTCATTGCTACAAATCGTCTTTGGGATTTAATCATTTGTACCACATGGTTGATGTGTTTTGAATCCTTGCATCTAAGGGGTTTAAAACCTTAGGGGCCTTAGATGAGAAAAAGAAGTAATGTTTTTCTTTTCTTTTTATGTGAGGACGTAGTAGTGAGATAAAAGAGGACTGTATAGAAAAATGAAAAAAGAAGACATAAAATTCATGGACCATACTATATCACCTACATGCTAGCTAACAAGGACATGAATGTAGTAGATTTAGGTATGATAAGGGTATTGCAAGGTATATTTGAGGAATATATAAGAATGAAGAAGAATTCAATGGATCAAATTAGTGTCAAATATTTTCCTAAAAGATCTCCCACACCCTATTAGGGAATTTAATCATTTCTAAGCATTTTCCACATCCTATGGGAAAGTTTGAGGAGGCTCCAATAGTTGAGAGTTTAATGAGTAATTATAACTTCTTTCCATGCAATCATGATTAGTTAGAGAACATATAGGGAAACTTGATGAGCTATGCAACAAATGAAGAGAATATAGGGCATTTTGACCTAGTCTTAAGCATCTCCAAGCATCTAGGAGATATTGAAGGAGTCAAGTGGCTGATAGATAGGGTCGAGGATAGAAGTTTTATTTTTTGGTTACATTGGACATCATGTAGGGACATCCATAGTCTTGCCCTTGGTTATGTTGGACATCACAAAAAAATTATATAGGATGGAGAATGTAGCTCTACCTTTGTCAGCTCCATGTTAAATTCTTATTATATATAGCTTGCTAGTGTAGGAATTCTAAGACAAACAATCATGGTAGGACCATTCTTAAAAGATTTCAAATAATAACCTAGTGAACCCATATACTCTTATGACTATATATACACAAATCTAGATTAAACTTAGAATTTATTAACTTTAAGTTCTCTTTATTCTATATTACCTCAGTGAAAGTTTGATCAAATCTACTCGCACTCAGAGGTGTTTCCTTGAAACCTCCAACAGCACCCTGTTCAACATCCAAAATTACATATTAAAATACCATTCGTAAAAAAATGCTATTAACATATGTAATCAATTTATAATTGTTTACTAACTTTACATACCCCAATCGATAGGTGTACTACAAAAATAAGTAGATTGATCATAAAAATTCGTGGTCAACACTATTAATCTCTACAATTTTATTAAAATAATAAAACTAAATTAGTTAATCTTGCATTTCACAATCAAAATTTAATAAACTAAATTCAATGAACATGTTGAATTTTACCTCGATCACAATACCATATGCAGACCATGCATACTTCAACCACCTCCATCCCCATAGATGCATATGGATCAAGCTGTGTAGAAGCATATGGATCCTGTGTAGCACCCTCCTGAGGGTCGGTAGGGTCATACGAACAAGTGGCTCCACAAGATCAACACACATGGCCTCGAAGGCCACCACTTGAAGACTCCCCTGGATTGCGCTATAAAATGGGGCTAGTGTGGTGGATGACACTCCGAGTCAAGGATATGATTGCCTGCAAAGTCTCTACATCAACACTCTCCTTGCAACCTAGGCATCACACCGCTTCATGAGGCGGCTCACGAGGTCATCTCCGTCAGTAGGATTCGCCATGCACCGGGCTCATCCCCGGTGGTTGACCCCCATCTCAAACTCCTTCATATCAAAATAATTCGGGATTTGGTTCAATACAAACTCACAGTATAATTTCCTAAGAAAATATTGGGGGACTTCATAGTTATTGCACGGTGGGTAATCAAAGACCATATACCATTTGTCATAAAAATGGTTCCTAATCTCTAGGTGGTGGCACCAATGGATAGGAAACCTCTTTGCATTGAGGGTGAGATTTTGATTTGTTCTAGGGTTAGTGAATAGAGAGCACAAATCGCCTTTAGTAATCTTTAAATCTTTTACTTGTTTATATGATAAATTTGTTCAAGATAATATTCTGATAAGCCGCCTCCCTATTTTGCCATCCAGATATTTGTTGGGTAATTGTGATCTACATTTTTAACAAATCCTTCCAATGAATCGCTTAAATGTATTCTTTTCCTTGGTTGAAGAATTTTGATCACTCAACCTACTAATAAGATCCTCAACTTCTTTTCTATTGTTTTCAATTTCAATCAAATTTTCTTGAGTGCCAGGAGGGTATTGAGAGAATGGTGGGGGAGGTTGATTTTGTTGTTGAGGCTAATTTTGTTGAGGCTAATTTGGTTGAGGATTTTCCTCCTCTTGTTGAGGATTTCCTACAAATTAAAAAAAACATTCATTTCTAAACTAAAACAAACAAAATCAATTTAAAACTAACAAATTCAAAACAAATACCAAACAATACTTACCTCTTGCATCTCTTCGTCGTTGTGGCACCATTTTTGTGAAGAAATCCAATTACTGTTGATGAATTTTGAAGAAATCACCTCTCCAAGAATGCGAGTGCGTAAAATAGGGTTTTTGGCTGCGGGCGGAGCTAAAACACAGAAAAAACCAAATGAGAAATGATATTTGGATTCGCTTTTTTTTTGCTTTTAAAAAGCCATAATGCTTAACGCAAGTATGGCTTTTTACACAAAAGTGCAAACCATCTCGGGTACACTTTACCCTTTGTCCTTTATTGAATCTGTTGTACTTAAAACTCAGTGAGCTCAATAAGGAAGACAATCAAAATTCTAAAGCAATTTTGTGACCCTTTAATGTCTGCGTATATGGATGTGCAGTCCATGTCAGCAGTTTGAGAATGAGTCCAGAGTACAATCAAAAGATATATAAGTGCTGACATTAGGGAAGATAATCAAAATTCTGAAGAAGATTTTTACCCCTTTAATGTCTGTATATAGTTGGTGCATTTTTTACAATAATACAATATGTTCACTTTGAGAAGAAAAGTTTTGTGGACAGTTAAATTTTTTGTCTCAAGTCGTTATTGCAGATCATATGAAACTGAAACATCTACATTTAGATAAATACCAACAGAGCATGTGTCAAAGGATCTCTCTTCTTTGACAACATCCTCTGTAAATGCCAGACTGCAACCATGATTGAATGCAATTGATCCATACAAGCCCCATCCTTTGCCACAATCCCTCCTTTGCTTTCAAACTGCCTCCCAGCTGAGGAGTCCCACTCCTCTGAATCCCACCTGGACCAAAACCTGAATCCACACTTGCTAATATCGCCTAAATCTTTCTACTCTGAGGAAATAAAAACATACATACTCCACGCCACTTGCAAGGAAAGAGCTGTATTTACCATTACATATTTCATATAACAAAGTCTACAATTAATTGCATTTCTTTGTTACTTTGGTTTCAGAACCAAATGTCGCATAAATTCCACTACAACAGGGTGAAAATGGCGATTTCAGTGTGCAGAGAAAATTTTGAACATAAATTGACGATAATATAAGTACATTTCTTTGATACAAACACGTAGCATGATTTTGCTACACAGGCAATAATTTCAATGGACAAGAATGTCCACAGCACAAATAACATAATTGAATGTATCAAATACAATGAAATTCAAATAGAGGAGTATAAGATACTAACAGGGGTAGTGGTGATTTCTGTTCATTTTTACATCTCTGCTCGCAACACCGCCATTCCCTGTCGCGCACTGCCATCTCCTACCCTTGCCATTTTAGATGGACGAACATTAATTACTAGATGGTGGTCTGTACGAATGTAGGATTTGTTGGAGAGTAAACGGTTACGCCTGCATGTTGGAAACCTCCTATATTCCCGTTCATGCGTAACCACATCACTCTATCCAACTTTCCAGGGTCAAGATTTTCGTTCCTCCGACATTTCTGCAGATGTTTTTATGTAGACGGATGCCTGCGATTGTAGTGGTACCGACATAATAATTATGATTTTATAGTATTATTATAAATTTAATTAGTTTTAGAAGACCCTTTAAATTATACTTAGTCTCATCTAAAAGAAACCTATTTAAAAATTTTTTTTTTTTAATATTTATAGTGGTATTTTAATATTTTTAAAAGATAATAAAAAATAAGTGTAACAATTTGAAGTCTTATTTATTTATTATAATATAAAATTATATTTGTTTTTAATATTTTATCTATACTTGTACTTTGCTTTAACTATTCAAATATATTTTAATGCTTTAGAGAAAAATAAAAATTATTAAAACAAAAGGCCCTTGCCCGAAATTCAAATAAGTTACCAATGTAATATAATTCTGTTTGTAAGTCCGAGGAAAGAATCATTTAATGCAATTTCTTGTGAAAGTCTCCAGAGACATCTGTCTTCTGCGAGAGGCCAAGAATTCATCAATGCCTCCCTCGGAATATCTGGATTTGTCTCACAACAATATAACAGGCTCGATTCCCACCTCCATCTCCAAGCTTGAAATGTTTGAATTCTTGGACTTGTCGTATAATAATTTCATAGGTCAAGTCCCCTGTACAGGTGCCGTCAAGAAGATGAACAAGACATACTTTCTTGGAAATCCGAGACTGTGCGGTAATTGTTCGGGATTGCCGGCCTGTACATCGGCTTCAAAGAAACTCCATAAGAAGAGGAAGGCAATACTGATTGGTGTATCAGTGGGTATAGTCGGAGCATTAATTTCCACAGGGCTTGTGCTCTGGATAATATGGTACTGCGATCCGAAAAGAGGATCATCTCAAACCACTTCTGTAAAAACAGCAGGGAATCTGAAGATTTCGATGGAAGAATTGAAGAGAGCAACCGGAGACTACAGCAGCAACAACTTAATCGGTGCCGGCAGCTACGGCTCTGTTTACAGAGGCGTTCTATCGAGCGGGGAGAGCGTCGCCGTAAAGGTGTTCACAGCTTCCAACTCGGAAAGGGCAGAGCGAAGCTTCATCAGAGAATGCAAGACCCTTGGGAAAGTCCGGCACCAGAATCTGGTAAAGATAATAACTGCGTGCTCTTCATCGGACTTCAAGGCTCTGGTGCTGCCATTCATGGCCAACGGAAGCCTGGATCGGCATTTGCAAGGGGACCAACGGCTCAGTTTGCAGAGACGGTTAAGTATTTTGTATGACGTGGCACACGGACTGCGTTACTTGCATCATGACTGTTCACCTCAAATCGTGCACTGCGATTGAATGAATGAATGAAAGATTTTAATGACGTCCGCGAGACCAAACAGTCTATGGGACCGAGACAAAACATGCCTAATTTGTCTTCATACTCTTTTCCAAGTCAGATCTCCTGCTATTAAGTTTGACTAGAAGGCTAGCCGTCTGATTAATCTTATCTTCCTCAAATAGTTGGTGCATATTGTCCACTTTCAAACTATTTTCATGTTGAGTGCGGATATCCTCGTAAGCAATGCATTCCATGATGAAGTGCCATTCTGTTTCCACAACCCCTTTAGTGCAGAAAATACAAGTTCTTTCTTCCCAAGTTTCCTTGGGTATCTTCCACCTACCGGTCTCACACCTAAGGTGATGTGATCCCGTCCTCAATTGTGCCACTAACAACCTCACTTTCCCTTTAATATCTGCACCTAAATAAGTTTTTTCACCATGATCTTTTGTTGGGTTAAACTCTTTGATGTAGTATGCTTTTTTTCGCCCAATCTGGTTTGTCCGCATGGCAGTTCTGAATTTTTCAGTCACATAGCTTTTTATTTCACTATTGGTGCTAGGACACTCATGCAAATTGATGTCCCACTTGTTCATCCACTTGTGGTTTTGTTTCATCTGATTTGAAACCGCAGAATGTGCTGTTGGACGAGGAGATGACTGCTCACGTCACCAATTTCGGAATCGCGAGGCTCTTCAGTCCAACCGATGACTTGGCCACCACAATGTCGGCACTGAAAGGAACCGTGGGCTACATCCCGCCAGGTCAGTCAAACTTCCAATCAAATTAAAAAAAAATCAAGTTTTTAATCTCAAAATTAACTATTAAAAACCTTATAATTTATTATTCACCGTCAGAATTTAAGGTCAATGTAAGCGTTAATCCTAGCCTATAACTCTTCAAAGCTTAAGTAAATATTTATTATAATTTTTGATAGATGATTGATTTAAATGTGTTTTAAAATTAATAATTTATATTTGAATTTGATTAACTTCTTTCTATAAGTACCAATTAAATATTGGTTAATTTTTTCATAATATACATCATACTAAATCTGTTGTAAATATATGTTATAAACTAGCACTTGCAACTAAAGGAAGTTTCGGGATTATGTCGATAGAAAACTATATGTATGTTAATATGTTAGAGAGTATGTGTTTGTGCATGGATGCACTGTAAATTCTAGCTGTGTGTGGCTGCATTAAACAAATTAATAATAAGGGTTAAATAATGGAATGAAATAAGCTTAGACAAATCTAGATTTTTACCTTAAAGAAATTAAGGATTATCTAATTATGAAATGTTTGCATACACATAGATGAAGGGAGAAATATTGATACTTCATTGATGGATAGTGATAAATATAAATAAAGGAGAAATACGGTTGAAGAATAGCATGTGACTATCACCATAACAACACCACCAATAACTATTACCACAACCATTATGTAGACAAGTGGTGGACAATGTAATAATCTAATTGTTATGCTAACATTCCACCCTTATTACATTGACCTTATAAATATACCATCAAAAACTCAAATTCCACCTGTTAAAAGACCCCCTCTTAAAGCTTAAATAAAAAAACTTGCTAATTATATAAATACACATTCATGAGAAGATATTTCCATGAAGAAAAATCTTGAATGAGGTGGAACTCCATCAAGCTGCCACATGGCCCTTAAAATGGTGTAGCTTCAATTTGAATTCCTAAGTTCTTGGACTACCATTTTCCCAAACTCCAAAACCACAGATTCTTGAATTATTCAATAACAATCCATATTGAGTTGTGATAGAGCTCGATCAAGTTGCTCAATGACCATTGAAAGGGTATAATTCTAAATCAAACTTCACAATATATGTATTTTTCAAATTTGTTAGCAACAAATGAAAGCAATAAAAATAGAAAAAAAAATGCTTCTCATGCAAAGCACCATCTCAAAGTGAGAATCTAACTTGATATGATGGAATTTCCTCCATCCTCTGGTTCCACCAACCTCCAATGACATGCAAATAACTAATCAATGATATTTATGGGAAAAATTTTCAACCTCGTCTTCCTTCTTTATTGCATAACTATTTGAAGATCCATTGGAAACATTGATGAACTCATGTACAAGATACTCAATAATTATTTTAATGTTTTGGAATGAACTTTCCCAAACACTAGTAGCAAGGTATATTACCTGATTAGCCTCTCCAATGATTGATATTTTGACACATTTGTCTTTTGGTAAAGATACCAAAGACTTTGTTTGCTTATGCTTCTCCCTATTCTTAATCACTTTGAAACATGTCCTCCATTATGACTTCTAGTAACCATGATGACACTACCAACATAAAACTTGATAAAGTCCTTGATAAATGGATTTGGGCACCAAATCCTACATTCATTATAAGTTTAAAGATACAAGATACCCTCATCTCCAAAGAAAACTAAATCCCACACCTTTATCTTCAAAAAAACCTCTTAATATATTCCATAGATTTTGACTATACCAAACTATCCATGCAAATGAGTAAGTGTGTATTACATCTTGGCTATCCTCTTGTATTATTTTCTTGCACAAGGTGTATACCCAAAAATAACAATGAAAACTCACTATTATATGTTTTTATAACCACACCTTACACTTGCTAATGTAATTTTCATTATATGATCACCATATCAAAAATATTGGAGTGGTACTTCTTGCTTAGATTTTCAAGAATTTTGAATATGAACAACCTATGATTTTAAATAATACAATGTTGCATTCAAATGAGATCACACTTTGATTTTTTTTTTTACCATAAATGAAGCAATAGGCCTAGAGTATCATGCTCTCGCACTCCATAAATCCTATCTAAAGAGGTCACCAAGACAAAAAATATTACAAAATTACAATCTATACCTTGTCCTCTTCTCTATGAACAACATTAAATGATGCAACACCCTTTTGCACCTTTCTTTTCTTCCAATAGTTCCTTTGCATCACCACTTACCAACAATAGAGCTTTCAACAACAAAACAATCTTTTACTAATCCACCTTTATTTCATTCTCTATACTTTTCTTTCACTTACACACTTTTTTTAGCATAATAAACATGTCTTTCACATGGTGTCCTCCTTGTAAATGGAATAGCAATGAATTGGAAATATTTCTTTCACACACTTATTTACACGGTCTTTCCAAGAGAAAGATCAAAAGACTTTTACATTGCCTAATGCCTTCATTCTACTTTATGGAGTATTCTTTAAATAGCCTACAACTGCCCAAGCCATTCACAATAGTTTGCCTTCCTCTTCTCATGCCACCTATGAATACCAACAATCGATCATTGCACTATCACATGCTCATAAAATTTTATATGCTTTGTTACAATATGAAGGGAGAAATCTTGATACTTCATTGACGAACAACAACAAATATAAATAGAGGAGAAATACACTTGAAGAATTGCCTATAACTATTACCATAACCACTCTATCGGTAAATATTACCACAACCACTGTATAAACAATTGGTGGGAAATGTAATAATAATCTAATTATTACATTAACAATAGATCTATGACATCATTTTATTCAATATTTAGTAAAAGATGGACAAGTGCATCTATAATTTTATCTTACATTTGAGAATACACACACACACACACACACACATATGCCAAATATTTTCCTAAAGATATTTAAGGGATTCTAATTAGAAATCAGCCCTAGTGATCATTTAGGATGATATTGAAGGGTCCTACATACTCAATAGTGTTATTCTATAGTTGTAGTTTACATGATCATAATTGCAATTTCCATGGTCTGATTTATATCATCTATTTTTAATATATTTTCCTTAAATTGCATGTAGCCTTTAGTTTGCATGACTTTTTCTTTTAATTTCTAATTAAAAAATAAGATAAATACTCCAACAATTTTGTAATTATCCTTATTCATATTTTAGCTTACATATTTTTATTTAAAGTAAGATAGGTTTATGACAAAACCCAAACCCTGTTACAAAGAAATTAAAACAACATAAATATAAAATAAAATAAATTAAGTTGCCCAAGATTAAACATTACTAGATCCAATCTTATTCTCCTTCACAACCAAAGGCTTGGCGTGAGGATGTGAGACCAACTTAGGAAGACATTTCTTCTTCCTTCATATAAATTTTCATGAAGAGTTAATATCCAAATTTATAGACTTATGAGAAGAGAGAGGAGATGTCCCCCTAGAGGGCCCATCAAACAGAATTGCACAATCTAAGGAACCCCTTAAGTTTATATTTTCCTTTATCCTTTGTTTTAGTAGATTATTGAGTGGTTGAGGATGGTTTCATGGATTCAAGCACCCCTATATTATTCTTCCCAAGAAGATGTGTGAGGTGGTCTATTTGTTTCTTCATACATTCTTGTATTCATCTTGCTCAAGTTTCTTGCAATAGAAACACTTAACTTTTTCTTTCTTTGGTTTCCCTTGATTTGAAAAAGTTTCATTGTTGGTTTTAGTGGATTGAAATTCATAGTCTTTCTTAGTCTCCTTGTCATTTTGAGTGTTTTCCTTCTCCCTTTATTGTTTGAAGCCTTTTGTTTCTCATTTGTAGCAACAAAGGCTTGAGGTTTTGAAGACTTAATTGTGCCCATACGAATTAAATTATCCTATTCACTAGTCAAGTTGATAATAAAGTCATCTAGAGAAGGTGCTCTCCATGTGGCTCTAATAGCCCTTTCGGCAGAGTATAAGTTAGACACAAACATATAATATTCAAGACCAAATTTGAAGACTAGCAAAGACCAGTTAATCATCATTTTTCTCTCACTATTCCTTCAATTACAGCCTAAATGAGTAAAACTTAGTGAAAAAATATTCTAGGATGTCAAAGGTCCTAGGGGTCAAACTCATAGTCCACATATTAATAATGGAGGCCATTAGTGCTATGGAAAAAATACACCAAAACCACAAATTACGTGCAACCATAAGTCAAGAAATACTACTATGATTGCCAATACCAATTGAACAATGAAAGAATAGCAATCACATGCAATGTAGACTATTTAGAAAATACAAAATATTGCAAACTGTATCTATGGAAATTTATGTTTGATTAGGTTAGAATTGCTAAATCTAAAAATCCAAAGAGATAATGGAGTGCAAAGGAGAAAACATGAAAATAAATAAAACAAAGTTACCCAAATCTTCAAATCTCCATGGCTGACCTCCATTACACCTTTTAGCTTGCTGCAAGTTGAAGTGTGCCCTTAGATTCTTCGAGCAACTTAAGACTATGCCATGTCCTACACAAATGTTGAAGGATTTTACTATGCAAAGATAACTCTAAGTGCCTAAGAGAAGTTCTATGTATGCATGAAAATGTGTTGTGAAAATGAATATCAAAAGTTCACCTGAATGCTTGAGAGAGAGGAGGAAGAAGACCAAATGAATTTGAAATTGCCATTTTATAAGAAAAGGAAATTTCAAATGGAGGGATGAGATTAATCTTCTAGAAAGATTCCAAGATCAATGGTCCAGAATTGATGCACCAAGAATATGCTATTCTTGGAGGAATCATAACAGGAAGACATGCAAAGACATGCAAGCTATGACAGACATGTAGACTATGACAGGCATGCAGGAGCATGCAGGCTATGACAGACATGCAAACTATGACAAGAAATGAATGTTATAATAGGGGATTATGACAGGGCATCTTTGACCAAGTGGCACATAAATAATTTATTTTAAATTATTTATTTGAAAATGGAGGAAATGGACTAGTGGAAAATAAATAATTTATTCAAATTATTTATTTGAAAATGGAGGAAATGGACAAGTGGAAAATAACTAATTTATTCAAATTATTTATTTGAAAATGGAGGAAATGGACAAGTGAAAAATAACTAATTTATTCAAATTATTTATTTGAAAATGGAGGAAATGGACAAGTGGAAAATAACTAATTTATTCAAATTATTTATTTGAAAATGGAGGAAATGGACAAGTGGAAAATAAATTATTTATTCTAATTATCTATTTGTAGAAAGTGAAAAGAGGAGCATTTAATTAAATTTAGATTAAATGGAGAGATGAAAATTAGACCTTAAATAATTAATTTAGATTAACTATTTAATTAGGGGAGGTGGCATGTGATAGTTAAATGATTTTAATAATTATTTAACTACGAAAGAATTAAAGGACCAGGAATAGATAAATAATTAATGGTAATTATTTAACTATAGATGAAAGATGACAAAATAATTAAATAAATAATAATTTATTTAACTATTGAAGAAGAGGAAGAAATTAGTGATGCAATTAGTTTATTTAATCAATTAGGATGGAATAAATAGACATGAATTAATTAAATAATTAAAATTATTTAATTAATAGATGAAAATGGACCGGATAACATAATTAAGTATCTTAATTATGCTAGGATGAAAGTGGCAAGAAATGGAGCTTGCAGGCTTAGGTCAATTTTCAATGTCTATATTTTGCCCCTCTTTGTCATAATGCAGCCTATCGCATTGTGACAAGGACAAATAAGTCAAAAATATGCCCCGGTGCAAAATAAGATGAGGAAGAATGATGAGGAGGGTTACGGTATGCCCCCTCGAGAGGACAGACGGGTTCTAAGAACATGGGTGTGCTCTTGAAATTGATGAGAAGACTAGAATATGAAGAGACAAAGAAATGTTAGTGCAAAAGATATGGATGTTGATATGGATGCAATGCCTATATGAGATGGGCAAGGGAAGATGACAAAATAGAAGGATACGCATGTTAGTAAGATGAAAAAGATCCTTCAACACATTGCCATAAGACTACTAATTGTTGCTCTTAATTATCATTGGGCAGATTATCGTGATGGCCAACAAACACCATGATATGACATAAATCAAGGTGTGCAAGGTCATACCATCACTTGACTTAAACAGTCACAAACAAGGATGATCATGACTCATACAAAAAGGCACATTTGCCCCAGTCTTTTTGTCATAACCAACCGCAAGCAAAAAAAGAAAAGAAGGACAAATCATGAAATGTTGTTGCTCCTCTAAATCCTATTTCCAGGACATCCTCGAGAAACTAGCAACATGATTGCCAAAAAGGAAAAAATAAAGCCAAAACCATCATCATGATACGTCATTGTTTTTCTAAATCTCATAGTCAAGACATCGCTGAGAAACTAGTAACATGAGTGTCAAAAGACAAGACAAATGTCATGATACGCCTTTGCTTCTCTAAGTCCTATTGTCAGGATCTCATTGAAAAGCTCGTAACATGATGAAAAATCAACAGACAAGTGCCAAGTGTTTGCCAAGTTTTTTAATGTCGAGATGTTTGGTTTAATTTCGAGATGCCAGGGTGTCAAGGTTTTGACGATGCCAAGATGATGAGTGCTAAAGATTGCCAAATTCAGGAAGGACACATCCTGAATAATGTTGATGTCAAGAGGAGAAACCCCCAAAAGTCAAGAGGATCCCTCAAAATTCCAGGTGACAGTGATGATGCCTAGGAAGGACACATCCTAAGGAATAAATGATAGGGGTTTTTTTTTAGGACACATTTGAAAGAACATTTATGTCAAGAGGAGTGATCCTTAAATGTCCAGAGGATTGTTCAAAATGTCGAATGATGATGATGATGCCTAGGAAGGACACATCCTAGGGCATGATTAAATGACAGGCTACCCTTCAAAAGGACACATCTGAAAAGTAAGATTTGACTGGCTTGACTAATTTTGACTAAGATTGACCGATTTTGATATGCCAAAATGATTGTCATGTTCCATTGACAGATTGTTGAAGTTCACTTAGGTAGATTGTTCATTCAAATTTAAAGACTATTTCATGTGTGTGTGAAAATTATGCAATGAACCCTAATGGACTGACCTAGTGTGGCCTCGGGGGCCCATCGACAGATGGCCTTGTATACGTCATGCACTCAGAGACATCGTAGTTCAACACGACCAAAGACTTTGTCTTGTTGATGAAAGATTGAGTCATGATTTATTTTGACAAACCTAATAGGACTGACCTTATGTCTTGGGGGCTCGAAGATGAGCCTTGCCTATGTAGAAAATGCGCAGAGACAACGTAGTTCAATAATGAAAAAGACTAATCAAGACTTGAATTGATGTGACTGTGTTGACTGACATGACTATGTTTTGGAAGTTATGTGTTTTCTTCAGGACATTTTTCAATTTTTAGGTCTTTTTTCAAGACTTTTTTTAATTTTTAAGTCTCTTTTTAGGACATTTTTTATTTTTAAGTCTTTTTTCAAGACATTTTCTGATTTTTAGGTCTTTTTTTAGGACATTTTCTGATTTTTAGGTCTTTTTTCAAGACATTTTCTGATTTTTAGTTCTTTTTTTAGGGCATTTTTTTATTTTTAGGTCTTTTTTCAGGACATTTTCTTATTTTTAGGTCTTTTTTCAAGACACTTTTTTATTTTTAGGATCACATGCGGTACCCACTGCAGTCTCATGATAAAATTTTACCCCTAATCAAGTTGAGTATGAGCCAGGGAAAAATGAAATGTAAAGAAAAGGCATGACTAGCATGGACAGTGGACAGTATGCAAGACTTGATTTCAACCATTGTCAGCCATGGATAGAAATATCATGATATCAAGACGAAGTGTTATGATGAATGTTGGAAAAGAGTATGTTCATTAGGGACAAAGGTAGATAGAGTGACAGTAGATGGCACTATAATGATTGACTACACATGGCACCTGTTTGCCAGGTTTTCACCATGGTACTTATCCAAAGTGCCTGTTTACTAGGTTTTCACTATTGGATGAATTATTTCTCTTTATTTTTGTCATTTTATTCATTTTTTTATTTTTTTGGTGTCACCAGGATGCCTATTTTCCAAGTTTTCATCAAGGTGACGATTTATTTGATTTTTCAAAGTTTTTTGTATTTTTACCAGTTTTTGGATAGGCTTTTTGATGCTATGCATAGAATTTGCACAAATGTAGACTATTGATTGGCTTGGTTAACTGTTCACCTTCATGAGTAGCTAACTGATATGCTCAAGAACTAAATGATGCTATGATGACGTAAGGGCCCAACCAATTGGGCTCAAATTTTCCTGGCTTTTCTCTATTTGACTGATTCTTGGGATTTTGCATAAGAACTAGATCGCCAATGTCAAAATTTTGAGCCATCACCCTTTTGTTATAACTTCTACCCAGATGACTTTGGTATGCTTGCAAATGATCCAATGCATTGTGTTTGCATTCATCTAGCATTTCTAACTCATGTAGTCTTGATTTTCTGTATTCTTCATCAGTGGTAAGGCCTTTCATGGAGACTCGCAAAGATGGAATTTCAACCTCTATGGGCAAGATGGCTTCAGCTCCAAAGACAAGGCTGAAAGGCATGGCACCGGTGGGGGTATAGATGCTCATGCGGTATGCCCACAAAGCAGGGTTGAGTTGGATGTGCCAGTCACGACCAACATCATTGACAGTCTTTTTGAAGAGTTTGATAATGGTTTTATTAGATGCCTCAGCTTGATCGTTTCCCTGTGGATAGTAAGGCGTGGAAAAGCGATGGCTAATATGGAAATGTTGGCATAATTCATAGAACTCCTAATTTTTGAAGGTACGACCATTATCCATGATGATGGATTGTGGAATGCCATACCTACAAATGATATAATTGAGGATGAACTTGGAGACTTGTTTTCCAATAATGTAAGTGAGTGGAATGGCTTCGGTCCACTTAGTAAAAAACTCAATAGCGGTGATAATGAATTTATGTCCATTGGAGGATGTAGGATGAATCTTTCCCATGAGATCAAGTCCTCATTGTGTAAAAGGCCAAGGAGAAGTGATCGGCTTCAACTCTTGTGCTGGAGCATGAATTAAATCACTGTGAATCTGACATTGGTGACATGTTCTTACAAATTCCAGTGCATCCTTTTCTAGTGTCAGCCAATAGTACCCAAGTCTCGTAATATTTTTAGCCAAGGTCGGGCCACTCGAATGGGACCCACATATACCCTCATACACTTCCTGTAAGGTCTTTTTTTCTTCATTAGTGTCGAGACAACGAAGAAGGGTATTGTCAAAGCTACGACGGTAAAGGGTGTCACTGATGATGGTATAATGTTGAACTTTGCGAATAAAGGACTTCCTTTAGTTATTGGAAAAGTTTTGGGGAAGGATCTATGAATGAAGGTAGTCAAAAATTTCCTTATACCAGGGGGAACTAGAACCAACAAGCTCATAGACCATTTCTGATTCGGGGACATCATAAGCCAGAACCAATAACTACTCAACCAAAAATTCAAACTATGGGACATTGCTGGGAATATCAAGCAAAGATACAATAGTTGACATAGCGTCAGCAACCTTATTCTGTGTTCTTGGAATCAATTCAAAGGATATTCTATGAAAATATGTCAGGAAATTGTCAACTATTCATTTATAAGGTATTAGCTTCTCATCTTTGGTTTCATATTCATCATTGACTTGGTTTATAACTAGCTGAGAATCGCCGAGGACCTGCAAATTCTTGATTTTCCACCTGATAGCCATTCGAAGCCCTGTAATTAGTGCTTCATACTCTGCCGTGTTGTTAGTGCACAAAAATGCAATGCGGAATGACCTTGGGATGGAATCTCCTTGTGGAGTATTGAATAGTATTCCAGCTCCTAAGCCATGATTAGTGTGAGATCCATCAAAGTATAATTGCCAAGGCTGTTGGGACCCTGCATGAAATACAAAATCATCTGGAAATTCTGTTGTAAGAGGTTGATTATCTAGTATTGGTGCATATGCGAGCTAGTCTACGCCTATTACTTGTCCTTTGATGGCTTTTCTTTTGACATATTGAATATCATATTCACTGAGGATTGTGACCCATTTTGCTAAACATCCTATCAATGCTGCTCTACTCAAGAGGTACTTCAAGGGATTGATCTTGGCTACCAAGTGTGTCTTATGGTTTAACATATATTGCCTTAATTTTTGGGCTGCGAATACAACTGCTAAAACAAGCACGTTCAATGGGTGTGTAATTTAACTCATACCCCACTAGTGTTCGGCTGATATAATATATGGCCCTTTCTTTTTCTTCATAGTCATTATGTGCTAGTAATGCCCCCAATGCTGAAGTAGTTGTAGAGATGTACAAAATTAATGGTTTTCCTTGGATAGGAGGCATGGGAACTGGAGGTGACAATAAATACTATTTGATCTGGTTGAATGCTTCCTGACACTTATTTGTCCACACAAAGGGGATCCCTTTGCGTAGAAGATACTGGAATGGTTGACACCTATCTGTGAGTTGAGCAATAAACCGTCTAATAGATTGAAGTCAACCTTGTAGTGTTCTTAGGTCACTGATTCCCTTAGGAGGAGGCATATCCAATATAGCTTTGAATTTAGTGGGATCAACTTCAATTCCTCTATGAGAGACTATGTATCCCAATAACTTGCATGATGCTACACCAAAAACACACTTTTTCGGGTTTAATCAAACCTTATATTGTTCCAACCTTCTGAAAACTTTGTCCAATACTGAAAGGTGGTCTTTTCTTGTCAATGAATTTTCCAAAAGGTCATCTACATAGTCCTCCATTAATATGTGTATCATGTCGTGGAATATTGTTGTCATTGCCCTTTGATATGTAGCACCTGCATTTTTAAGACCAAATGGAATTATAGTCCAACAATATGTACCCCAAGGGCATGTGAAAGCAGTTTTGTGTTGATCTTCAGGGGCAATACAAATTTGATTATAACCTGAGAAACCATCCATAAGGGACAACATCTCATATCCAGTTGTAAGGTCCATAATGATGTTAATGTTCGGCAGAGGAAAATCATCTTTAGGACATGCTTTATTGAGGTCTCAGAATTCTCTACATACATGAATCTATCCAGTATACTTAGTGACATGTATGAGGTTGGATATCCACTTAGCATAGTCAATTGATTTGATAAAACCCACATCCAACAACTTTTTGAGTTCAACTTTAACCAACAATGCCACTTGTGGGTGCATTTTTATTAGCTTTTGTTTTATTGGCTTGGCATCTGGAAACAATGGCAAGTGATGCAATACTAACTTAGGATCTAATCCTGGCATGTCGGCATAAGACCATATGAAGTTTACCTTGCGTTCTGAGAAGAAATTTTGAAATTTTGGTTATTCAACTTCTGTCAATAATGCCGCATAGAGAACCATTTTGGGGTCTTCCATAGTAGCTATATTAACTGGTATGGTGTCTTCTAAAAGCATTGCTGATTTTTCTCTGTCTATGGGGAGAAAGTCCAATCCTCCACCCTTGGGTGCCTCAAGGAGTTTTTCACCCGTGGATATGTCCTTTATTTTTACTATTTTGTCATCAGAAGGTGCCTTTCAGTTTTCACCTAGAGACGTGTCATTTTTTACTTTATTTTTCTTTTTAATTTTGTGACTAGAGGATGGCGCAGTCTCCCCGAAATAAGCAGCACAATCCAAGTCAATGGAAAATCCAACTTTGTGATCCCCATTTGGAAAGCCCTCATGTAATCCTAGAAATTCTGCTAAAGCCTCATCATTTTGAATAGTGTCCATTACTGGTGGGCCTTGTTGGTTCCAGTCAATTAGATCAGGGTAAACTAAAGATATTCCATCATCAGCATTTGAAAATTGAGGAGATGACGCGAAGAGCATGCAAATGGATGCCGAGATGTTAAAAATGAAATTGTCATTGTCTGGCTCTATGTCAAATTCTATCTAGTATTCTCCTTCTCTTGTTTCATACTCACTAGCGAAATAAGGGATGAAGGGAGTATCATTAGAGTCAGAATCAGTAGTGGCAAGTGATGATTTAGGTGGTTCTGAATGATTGTCATCAATTTGGGATGACTGCGTTGGTATGTCAGGGCTGGGATGAATGGGAATAGAACATGATCTGGACTTGACACCATTTGATATTGTATTGATCTTAAACATTTTCCAGAATCATTCCTCAAATGTAGGCTCACTAGGTTCCAGGAACAATTTATCCAGGCAATAGTCACTTAAGGATTGCTAAGAGCCAAATTCCCATTCGTGAGAGTCAGTTTCAAAGGAGGTGTCCTCAGTTGTCTCAACACAGTCTGAAGCATGCACTAACTCACATGGAAGTACATTGGTACTTGGATCACTAGATTCTCATGGACCTAACCCTAACCCAAGATGTTTTGGTCTTTCTAAAACTGATAGTGGCTCACACCTTCCATTTTTATCCTTTCCAAGACCACTTTTTCCATCATAACCTTTTGCTTTTATCATGTTGTATCCTTTTCCATATATTGTTACTGGCAAGGGAGTTAAGTCTTGTGGTTCTCTATAAATCCAGGATAGTATATCATCTGTGTCCTCTTGACTCATTTCACCCCACTTTATGAAAACTATTTTTGGAGGAACCTCGAAAGTTTCCTTTGCCTGTATCCTAAAGCAAGGTTTCCATAGACCTGGGGAAACTTGGGCATATTGGTTATGCAATAGGTCATATTCATCTTGTACTCTTCACATCCTTGATCCTGAATATGGAACCTCAGGTCGACGCTTGGGGGGATACATGAAGTAGAAGGTGTTATGGAGATGATTATGGTGGTGGAAGAAGCAGAAGTGGATGTGGCTGATGAAGAGGCATGAGACTTCATGAGTGCTGAGGGATCAATGAATTTGGAAGACAAAGATGTCAGAGCTTCCCTATTGATAGGGACTTGGTGTTCCGAGACACCCCATAAGTTGGTACAATATTGGAATGGATTAGGGTCTCCATATATAGTTATCTCGGTTCCTTCAAAAATAAACTTCAAGAACTAGTGATATGTGGAGGGAATGGATTTCAAAGCGTGGATCCAAGGTCGATTGAGTAAAATGTTGTACGGAAAGTACAAATCTAGAACTTGGCAAGTGGTGTCAACAATGACTGGCCTGATTCGAACTGGGAGTGTAATTACACCTCAAGAGGAACGTTCTTCATCATCATATGCCTTGATAACAATATTTCTTGTGGCGTCTACGCAAGCATTAGAAAATCCTAGTTCCTTGACCAATTTTAAGGAACATATATTCAGTCCTGCTCTACCATCTACTAAGACCCATCTGACCTTATGTTTATGAACAAAGACTTTGATATGAAGGGCATCATTATGGTTGGATTTGGATGATGAATAGTCTTGGTTAGAAAAGGTGATATGGTGGGGTGTCATGAGATATCCTACCATAGCTTTGAATTGGCTGACATCAATATCGTGGGGAACAAAAGATTGTTACAGTTTTTTATCTAGGATAGCTATATGGGTAGGTGAGATGCGTAACAACTCAAGAATAGAGATTTGTTCGGGTGTTTTTCCAAGTTGGTCAATAAGATTAAAGTTTCCTTTAGGTTGATATTGCTTGTTTTGTGGACGCGATTGTGACTATGAAGTGGATGGGCTAGCTATTGTTACCTTTGGTTGTCTAGGGGGAGGAGGGCCGACTATAGTGATCTTTCCGCTATGAATGGTGACATTGCATTCAAGGACCTTTCTAACGGTGACCGTGCAGACATGTTCCTTGGTTGTTCTAATGTGATGTATAATAGGTCCCCCGGAATAGTCATATCTAATACGGGCATGGTTGGCTCGAGTATTGTTATTAAGGTTTGACGTAGAAGGGTTTCCTGAACCATGATCCTATAGTGGGTTCTTGTGTATTGTATGATCTGCATTAGAGGAAAACTATGGCCTTCCAACTTCAATGATACGTTTTTCAATAAGGTCTTGTACCAAGAAGATGTTTTGTGTCTTTTTATTTGGTGATAGTCACAAAATGCATTATCATCCCACCAAGATGGTTTAAATTGTCCAGGGTCATATGGTTTGGGGTCCTAAAGTGTGATGACACCATTCTGAATGAATTTCTTGAGTACTTCATCAATAGGTTCACCCAAAGAGGTATATGTGTGATTTCTAAGGAATTTTCTTGGTTGTCTAGGCTGCCCTTGAATTTGATTGTTTTGATTACCTTAGTTATTCTGATTTGTCTGGATAGCATTAGCAGCATAGGTTTGTGTCATCATTTGTGTTTTTTGTGGTTGTGTCCCTTTTAGAGTAATCATAGGACCCATAGTGTTGACAACCTTAGCATCGACTACACCATCATTGGTAACATGTTTGTTCTTAACCCAAAATTTGGTTTTGTTAGCAGAAGGAGGGTTTGCATTTGTGTTTTTAGGACCATATTTTAGTCTTCCTTCGGCTATGAGGGCTTGTTCAACTTGGACACCTCATTCAACTAGGTCCGCAAAAGTTGTGCAACAATGAACACGTAAGCCATTTTTCAGTGGGCCCATTAACGTTTGTACGAACATGTCAACTTTTTCCTTTTCAGGTATGTCTATGTGACAATGACTTGCTAGGCCCCTCCATTTTTGAAAGAATGGTAAAAAGGTTTCACTTGAATCTTCTTGTGTGAGCTGGCATAGATTGGTAATGGAGGTGTCTGTGTCAATGTTGTATGTGTAATTTTTCACAATTTTTTCAACAAGTTCTTTCCATGATTGAATTCTAGGTTGCAGTGTATAGAACTATTCTAGGGCTGGCCCTACGAGGCTTTTAGGAAATAGTCACATTAGATATGTGTGCTCATGATCGATATCCACACAACTTTTTATGAACTCTCTGATGTGATCAAGTGGATTTGTTTTACCCTTGTATTTGTTGAAGTTTGGAGCCACATAACCATGTGGAAATGGTGGCATGTACAATATTGTATCAAAAGGATATGGACATAAGTCATATGGCATTTGCGTCTTCTTGTTAGAATTTTTCATATTTTCCATTTATTTTTGAAGGTCATCCACTTTTGCTAGCAAGGTGTGTAAAATGGGATCATTGGTTGCCTGAAAGTAAGGTATGTTTTGCTGATATTGCTAATTGTGATTGGGGATATGTTGTTGAGTATGAGTCTGGGACGAGTATGTGGGAATATGTGACCCAACCATGTTTGTTTGTATTTGGGGTCCCTGACTTGTTTGATGTCCAAAGGTATGCATTTGTTGCATCATTTGAGTTCCTTGTCCTTGTGGAAAGAATTGTCCGTGTGGCATGGTAGTGTTTGGTCCTTGAAAGTGTCCATGTGATATATGTGTATTGTGCCCTTGTCCATGTGGGATGTTCATTTGCAATGATGTGTTAATGTTGTGTTGAGGACCTTGAATGAAAACATGTCGTGATTTTTGTCCAAATGGATTAAATGAGGTTCCACCGTAAGGATGTGATGAAGATGCCCCCATTGTCATTGATGAAGAACCAATCATAGTATTTGAGGAGGTGGTGCCTACTGATGTAGACACAAAGGTGGCTCCTATCATTTGTGAAGATGATGTGGAAGTTGTAGGCATGGACTGTGAAAAGGTAGCTCCTAGCATTTGTGAAGATGATGTGAACATTGTAGGCATGGTCATAGTAGATGTTCCTCCAATAAGTGTCGTATTAGTTGAGGTGGAGGTGTTTTGATTTGTGGTGCCAGTAGATGTTCCATTAATGGTGGTAGTAGCAACTTGCGTAGTAACAACAATGTGATTGGTTGAGGTATTGTTCATGTCATGTTGGGATGTGTTTTGTGTTGTATGATTAGGAGAGACAAGCCGTATGGTATTAATGTCAAATCCTTTTGATAATCTTGCACCTTGGTCTAAGAGCATAGAGAGGTATCGTTCAAGATTGTTCAAGACCAAGTCTTCAAAAAATGAAGCAATTGCAGGATTTTGGGCTGCTGCCTCTAAGTTTTCAATGTAAACTTGTCCATTTTGGTCTCTTTGTATGAATTTTTCAAAAAGTGGTTTTTGAAAAGAATTTGACATGTTCATAGAAGATTGTGATTTTAAATTTCCAAATGGGTCATCAAAGATCTAGTCATTGGGATTGGTGTTGATATTTGTGTTGTTGTTAAAGTCTTGTCTAAAGTCTACCATTTGTTTTTTCTTTCGTTGAAGTCTTGTCTCCACCATCAAAGGAAATTGCTCAAATGAAGATAATGACAATGCAAGTATGACACTAGCCTATGTTTTTTGTCTTTTTGTGTGATAAGGATGACAATGCAAGGAAATGATAATGCAAGTATGCCAAAAGCCAAGGTGACTAGGATGACGATGCAAAGAGAAGATAATGCAAGTTTTCCAAAAGCCAAGTTGACTAGGATGACGATGTTGACTTGGATGACAATTTTGATTAGGAAAATGACAATGTGGAATAGGAAAATTGAAAGGTCAAGGTGCAAAATGAGGACTAAGGTGATGAAACTAATGCAAGGTCTAGGTTCAAAATGACAACTAGGATGAATGATATTTTTGGAATAAAGTATGCAATGTAGGAACTAAAATGAATGCAATTTGGAGAAAGGGGTACCTAAGCACTCTAAACTTAATCCTTTCTTTTGATTTTGGTTACCAAAGGACTTGTTGAAAATGACAAAGTGAAAAGGTCAAGATGACTAGTGAGTTTTCCTAACTAAACTGTTGAATTGGAAATCCTCACAAAAGGGACAATGATTGAAAATATAAATGAATGATGAAGTCCAAGATAACCTAGTTTTGAAAGCAATGATTTTGCAAATTTTGATAAGGTTGGCTTAACCCAAAGTATGCAAAAATGAAAAGCTATGGTCAAGCTAATGTTGAAAATGATGATTATGAAACCTCATGGATGCAACTAAAATTTGAAAGATTAATTATATGGTCAAGAATACAAATTAATGGTTGAATAATGAAGATTTTGAGCAATTTCAAAGTTGATGTCTGAAAGAGACCTCTTAAAAAAAAATGTTTGATAGTAGGTTGAGACTGTTGTTTTGATATTTTATTGAAAAGTCTGAGTTGTTTGAAGTTGATTGTTTGTGTCCAGATTTGTGAATGTTGTGTATATTGTTTGAAAATCCAAAAAACACTTGACAAGCACAATTTTTTGGTGTATGCAAACGTACATGAGACAAGCACAATCCTAATAGGCCAATAGGCCAAGGGTTTGTATACTTGATATAGCCCACCGATATACCCAGATTGGTGCTAAACACCTTTCCTTCTCAAGAGTGAATAGCTTAGAAGTTTGGTGGCACTAGCTCCCCTCTACGGCTCATTAACGTCATTCATGCACACCAACTTCGGATTCTTGCGTCATCACTTCCCAAGAACTGCTATCTCTACTCAAGGGAGTCAGTAGTGAGCATTTTCAGGCATGATACTATACCCTGCACTATACCAAGCAACGACCAAAAAAGGTTGGACTCTAAAACAAAAAGTGTTTAGTACGGGCATTCTGTTTATAGGGCATGATCCATGCAGCGAGTGTCCCCTTTTAGATCCATCTCGTCGAAACCATACACATGATTCTTGGGCTTTCCCCAAGATTCCACTTTTATATACTGGCTGGAAGTCCCTCGGGTTCAAGGTGCTACCAGTCTGAGTCGTCCTGGGGTGAATATTTTTTCCCACCAGAATAAGCCCAAGTTCTACAGTCAGTAACTGTTTCTCTTACACCCAAGATCGCCTGAAAGTGCAAGGGGAGAGGATACTTCAATTACTAAGTATTGAGGGTGACAAAAAATAAGGTGGGTCTGGTTTTCTGATCACCTAGTTTTCACAAGGTGAGAGCATAATCACCTACCACCTTCAAGCACAATCAGACAGAATCAAACACATGTTCATTTTAATGCACCAATGGAAGTGTTCCTAAACTAGAAATCGCAAACACATTGTTTGAGAAATGAGTCTTCGACTAACAGAGTTGCGAAACTACAAATTAGTAGTTTCATAAATGTCTTGGACCAACGAGAAAGCTGCAAAAAAAACTAAGTTAGAGCAAGAGATTAAAAACCAAACTAAAACTTAAAAGTCAGTAAATAACTAAACTAGAAAATGAAGAGACTAAACTAAACTAAGAAAAATAAATTAAAGAAAAATAAAAACTAAGAGCTCATTTTTTTTGTTGCTCCAAAAGAAGCAATTTTTGGGAGCCCCATTCCAAAGCCACACGCTATAAACAAAAGATTAGTAAACCAAAAAATAAAATTGAATGAAAAACAAAACTAAAAATAGCGATAACTTTCTCAAAACTAAACAAAATTTTAAACCATACATGTATATATGGAAAACTAAGACATAGAGCTTCAAAACCAGAAAACTTTTGCAAAATCCCAGAAACAAAAGTGTTTTAAACAAAAGAAAATTTGGGTCTTAATAACTAAATTTTAAAAAAAAATATGATCACTAAAACAAATATGAAAACAAAACCAATTTTTCTCAAAAAAAAATGGTTCACAAATGTATCTCTGGAAATTTATGTTTGATTAAATTAGAATTGCTAAATCTAAAAAATCCAAAGAGATAATGGAGTGTAAAGGAGAAAACATGAAAATAAATAAAACAAAGTTACCCAAATCTTCAATCTCCATGGCTAACCTCCATTACACCTTCTAGCTTGCTGCAAGTTGAAGAGTGCCCTCAGATTCTTCGAGCAACTTAAGACTATGCCATGTCCTACACAAGTGTTGAAGGATTTTACTATGCAAAGATGACTCTAAGTGCCTAAGAGAAGTTCTAAGTATGCATGAAAATGTGTTGTGAAAAGATCAAAAGTTCACTTGAATGCTTGACAGAGAGAAAATGAATTCAAAATTGCCATTTTATAAGAAAAGGAAATTTCGAATGGACGGATGAGATTAATCTTCTAGAAAGATTCCAAGATCAATGGTCCAGAATTGATGCACCAAGAATATGCTATTCTTGGAGGAATCATAACAGGAAGACATGCAAAGACATGCAGGCTATGAAAGACATGCAGACTATGACAGGAAATGAATGTTATGATAGGGGATTATGACATGGCATCTTTGACCAAGTGGTGCATAAATAATTTTATTTTAAATCATTTATCTGAAATGGAGAAAATAGACAAGTGGAAAATAAATCATTTATTCAAAATTATTTATTTTGAAAAATGGAGGAAATGGACAAGTGGAAAATGAACCAATTCCATTCAAATTCATTTCAATCGGAATCGATGTTCTATCATGGAACAACTATCATTCAAATCATTTACTCGGAAAACAGATGGTTCTTAATGCTTTTAAAAATGAACCAACCTATCCGTACCCTCATTTCCATTCGGAAACGGAGTGTTCTTAATGTGCATGGCAACAGACAAATTTGGTCCAAACTCGTTTGGCCCGGAAATGAGAGCTGACCAACGTGAATGGATGATGGAGCTGGATAGCACTGAGAGGAGAGACGAATGGCCAGTCAGGCTTCAATTTATTTTAACTTGAATGGATGCATAATTATTTTGAATTCATCATTAGGGATAAAATAATAATGGCATTTGTTTAGACATGACAAAATGGTTAGTTCAATAATTATTTTAACTAATGAGAGAAAATGGATGCATTAGTTTTATTCTATCTATCAGATGAATAAATATTGTATTGATTGATGAATTTAATTAAATGAATTATTTAATTAATATGGATCTGATTATCATACTATTTATATTATTTATGATAGGTCGATTGATATCGCAATTCTCCAAATGCCCTAAACAATGTAATGTTCGGAATGGGCCAAATTCCGGAACAAAATGTAAAATCTCGCCATAAAGACAGTTCACTATAAAAGCAGCCAATCAAATCACCATCTTGAAAATTGGTATCTAAAATCTATGGAAGAAAAAGGATGAAAAGCACACCTAATTTTTTTTTTTAAATTATGAAAAAAGAAAGTTGCCATCAAATTCACAAAAAACATTGAAAATGGAAATAGAATGTTCTCATCCAGTTTTGAAAACAATATTTATTTTCTTTTATATGATAAGTGAGATTTTGAAGGCTTTTACCTAATATTTTGGAGGCTTTTACCATTAAATGGTAGTTGGTTTACCATTAAACGACAACTGAAACTTGTTTTTGATGACTTAACAGTGGTCTCCAGGTGTGAGACTTGTTTCAAGCTCAAATCTCACACTATATGTAGTCTATTGACTAATAAAGATATCAAGTTTCCACAATCCATAATGCTATTCAATTGTTGTTTTTGGTTTTGATTGTGTTGGTTTTTCTTCATCAATGTTTCGGATCACACTTTGTGATCCATCATCATGTTTTCTCCTTTTTCTCTTTATCATCCTGATGATGGATTACAGAGTGTGATCAAAACGTTAATGAAAAAAGAGAACACAATCAAAGCTAGAAGCAAACAATTGAATATACATTAATACTAGAATTAATAACAATTTGTTAAAAAAATCACACATTCAATTTTTTTTCCATTGCCATATTTGTTGTGATTAATATTTTTATTTATTGTTTATTATAAGAGTTTGTTTGGGTAGAATATGGATTTGGGGAGGGATTTCAACAAAAGGAGATGTATATAGTTATGAAATTCTAATGTTGGAGGTGCCAACACAAAATAATCTAGCAGATGACATGTTTACCAATGGATTAACTTTGTCTCAATGGGTTTCAACAACAATTCCAAGTATATTAGAAAGTTGCATTCAATCCATTCCTTTAGATAATATACATGATGGAGATGAAGGTCAACAAGTATTAAAAAATTCAATACTAGGTGGTCTCATACAACTTGGTTTGTGGTGTACTATTCAAGTTCCTAACAATCGACCAAACATGCAACAAGTGGAAATCACACTAGCAGAGATGTCACACACAATTCATCATAATCATCATAACATTACCAAACATTCAAACATTATTAACTATTGTTGATAACTCAAATTCTGTTGGTACTACAAGCTCTTCCAAATAAAAATAATTTTATTCCAAAATACAAATTTAATTTTTTTTTTGTATTTTCACTAAAACATCAATTATATTTTAAGTAGATAATATCAAAATAATTTTTTTATTACTAATAAAAATATGCAAGTGGGGTTTACAAGCATTATCCAATATTTTATCTAAAAGATATAAAGATGTTCATGTTCTAGTTATAAGCACTTTGTACTTTTAAATTAGATTTTTTCTGTAGTCATGATCTACATCTCTTGCAACCATTTTATGTACAAATGGATTAAAGCATCTCATGGTGATTTTACCCTTAAAATTTCACAAAAAATAAAAGGTACTTTTCAATAGACATTTGGAATGCTTTTTAACATGAGTATATGTTTAACCTAACAAACTTCACTTAAGTTGGGTTTGTATTGTAGCCAAATTTAATTAAGTTGAACTTTGAATGTATTATATATTCTATATTTTTAATAATAAGTCACTAATGCTTATAATTTTATAATTTGTAAAGTAGAAACTTCTAAACTATTGAATTATGGAATTGACATACATGAGAAAAAAATAGGAATACAATTTAAGATGATATACATTTTTATATCGTGAGTTAGAAAGCCACTAATGCATTTTATCAAAGTATTAGATAAGTTAAAATTGATAAAATAATATATAATAAAAAGTATTCATCAGCATTGAGAAATGAATTAAATTAACTAATAACTATTAAATCCCTAAAAATAATGGTAAGATTAATTGAGTTTAAAGTAAAAAGATTAAAATTAGAAGCTTCATTGGCACTTGTTGTAGACATAATGCATTCTCTAACATTCAACATACTCAATTACCTGATAAAGAAATGGATTTGATTGTGACAATTTAAAGCACATTATTTCTTAAAGGACTTCATAAATAAACTCAAAGATTAAAATATAGGGGATACTAAAATTATTTTTAGTCTTGATAGTGAATCTATATTCACAAAAAAATGTTCCAGTTGAAGCTACCAAAGTGATTAAACAAGTAATGATCAACCTTGAACAACAAATCAATTTTAATTTTATGGAAGCTCAACATGCTTCAATTTTTTAGGATAATTTCAAGAAGAGAACAAAGGGATTTCCATGGCTTTCCATTAGGAAATCTTGTTATTTCCTAAATCAAGAACCTCAAAAATCTTATATTCTATCATTCTCACATCAATGTGAAAGAGAGATTGAGAATAAACTCTCTTACCCAATACCATGGCTCCACACACCACTTTATCCTGATTTACTAAATACCACCTATACACCATTTTATCCTGATTTACTAAATACCACCTATACACCATTTTATCCTGATTTACTAAATACCACCTATACACTTGCCTTATTAATCTTTCTTACCAACAAATTCCTCATCAAACATAGAATGTGTAAAATGCTAGAAAGAGATTTGGTCATCCCATCTTTAAATTAAACATGGATCTACCATGACTAATGATCTTGAGATTAAGCATGGATCTACCATGACTAATGATTTTGAGATGAGAGTTATCTTTGAGACCTTTCCACTATCAATTATTTTATACTCATAGACCCAATATTTGTCTAGGGACATGTAGAAATGGATCCAAATTTAAATATCTATGCATCCCCAAATATATGCATAGAAAGGGTGACATTGAACACATCACCATTATCTTTTTATAGCTTATTAAGTCTAAATCATCATCACAATACCTTCATGATTTCTACTCTTTGCAACACTAATGTACTTTTTTTATACAATTCTAATACATGACCTTACATATTTCACAACTTCATATCCCCCTACATTTATATTTCTTCTCCATTTTCTTGTTCTTTACTTTGTCCTTCAAATGAACTCTAACAAACAAAGCATCCCCAATCAATTTTGATGTTTTTTCCTCATCTCCTTTGATAATAAGGGCCCAATCACCTTATCAAGATTTGGTTTTGAGATGGTACTATTGATTTTCATGACAAGGTTATCTCGTGAATCCAACAAATAATAAAGGATGGAAATACAATCAACTTCCTTAAATCCATTTTAACAGTAATAGATGCTAATTATTTCACCATGATATTGAAGGAATTAATGTTCTCCATTATTCATCCTTAATCAATATATCTTCTTTCATAGAATTGTTCATCACAATGGACTTTATTTGATACAAATTTCATAACTTCATCTATATCTTATTATTCACGGTTTCTCTTGAAACATTAAGGAGAATTAAGTAAAAACGAGATAGGAAGACACACATATAACCTTTATATCAAAACTAACCAAGTATTTGTCATAATGCTAGAGGTATTTCAACTAGAAACTACAACTCAAAAGACTCTATCAACAAGAATGTCCTCCAATTTTAGATTATAAAGCTTAAAATTAGTGTTGTTAAACTTCTCAACCTCCACTATGGATCTTTATATCATTCATATTCATAAAAAATAAGATTTTACTACAAAAATACAACTCAAGAAAGTATCAATTGTACAATCTACCCTTCTCATAAATTTAAAAAGATGGAGCTAGGCTATAATACCAAATGAAATTAAATAAAATTAATTCCTACTTCATCCAAAAAGAGAAGATATGAAAGTAAGATAACTCTAAAATAAATTGAATAGAGTAATGATAAGAGACATAGGGTATACCCTAGAAAAATCCTCAAAAGGGAAAGATATGTTCAAAAGAACACTTGTTGTATCAATCTTGAAACAAGGTTACAATAAACTCTTTGAGTTGTAGTTCTTCAATAGATATTAGTAATCTATATTTGGTGGAATTTTTGTAGCATAATTTGCATAAAAATAGACACCCAATCACCATCCCAAGCACTCTATATATAGTCTAAAGAGAAATAGGAAACCAGAAATGGATTCTCAAAACCATGGGCTTAAAACTATGAGCCAAACCTTGGTTCAACAATTCCAAGTTGGACCCATGCATCCAAGTTCAAAGTGTAAGTCCTCCACTTTTAAAATTAACTCTTGATCTGATCATTCAAACCATCTAACCAAGGAGGTTCCATGTAACTCTTAAGTGATCCAATTTAGACCATAAAACTGCATCTTACATCTCTTTACATGTTTTTATTTTTAGGGTGATTCATCAAAGCTAGTTTACAATTTTCAGGAGATTCTAATTTTTGCTGAAATCGCATATTTTTAGAAAATATAATGATTTAAGCCTTAAAATGTTCCATTTAAAGCATTCCAATTGAAGAGGGTTTGATCAAACTACCTTAGATCAAACCCCCTTGGATATAACCCGCTAGTTTTAAGCCATACCTATAATGGAGTCTCCTTTACACCTATCAAAATGATGATAAAAAACCACTTTTGATTTACCTTTTGGGGGATCAAATGAATTCATTTAAATTTTTTTTTTTAAATTATGTAGTTATTATAAGCTTCCCAAAAAGTATAATTTTAAATAAATTTAATTTTATTATTATATTTATTTTGTATTTCAGAATGTAGGTTTTCACAAAAATCAAGCTTTTGTTCTACAATAATGGAAAAAAATATGAGTGCACCAGATATTGAAGTCCTTTGATCCAACACAAAGAAAACAATAATGAATTTCGGGATACATACAAAAACGCTAGGTTATACAAATTTATTTCTCAATTGTAATTGGTTTGACTTTGAAACTTGATTAAGGGGAAAAATATTCAATAAAACACTATGAAACCAATTGAAGCACTATATATCAGAAGTTACAAATATAAATTCAAAAAAAAGAACTTTATCCTTTATGGAAACAAGTTATGTGTTATACGGTGAACGTCACTCCTTAAAAATGGTGTTTACTGAAAAAAACTAGTTTTCGAAGATGGAAAAAGAAGTGAAATCTGATTCCAAAAATTTAGAAAAAATTATATTTAGAATCTGCAAACAAAATTTCACAAATCACTAGTTTGCATCATCTTCAAATTCCTCACGGTTCAGCTACTATAGGTGCCTAAAAGTGAAGATTTAGTTAGAAAAAATCAGTTCAGTGTCTAGTTTGGCCAAAAATTGTAAACTAGTATTGTGGGATCACCCTTTAGCTAGTCAAATATGTCAATGATAGTCTCCTAGTAATTTCCCATTTAATTAATTATTACCATAATCATAAGACTAATTTCACATGGTAAAGAGTGTTGATAAAGGAATATCAAGATCCCTTAAAATAGTTGTACCTATTTTCATGTGGAACTATTATTTATAATACTTTACAAACATTACATAATTGAAACTAGAATTAGGACATGTAAGGTTTACAAATGTACAAACCAAAATATAATTAAATAATAGATAGAAATGTGTCAAAAAGGGTTCCTATCCTATATGTAGTTACAAATTAGATTGAGCTAAGTTAATAAAAAATGATGAAAATTGAACAATCTTATCACCAAAAAAAACCTTGATGACCAAGTCATGTGCTTGAGATAGTTGACTGTGGTTGAGAGGTGATGTGACCACTCCTTTTAGAAACACAAACTTTCCTTTCATCTAATTAATTCTCTTATAAATGGCTTGAGGAACAATTGATTTGTAGATTTTGGATGAAGATGATGGATGGACATGATTTAATCTTGTGTAATGGGGGATAGAGTTGACCAATATGTAAAGAAGAATGACAATCTTACAAGTGACATCTTGCAATTGGAGCATGTGATTAGGGAAAAGATTGGGAAGATCTAGAGGATACATACTTTCTCATTGTTTCATTTGTGATGAGGATTGAAAAAGGTTATTTTGGACCCGTTTTCATTTAGATCATTGTGCAAGATTGACATATTTATTTTAAACTATGTTGTGGAGGAATATGTAAATGATTAATTATTTAACTAAACTTGATTTATTTATTCAATTAATGATGTGAGGGATTATAGATGAAGTAGTAAATATATATATATATATAATTTATGGAAATTTTAATTGAATGATTAATTTAACTAAATAAATATGATTTATTAATTATATAATCAAGATTTATTTAATTAATGTTAGAATAATGAAAAAAATGGTTAATTAACTAAACATTATTTATTTAATTATTATTAGAAGTGGGTGTGTAGGATGGATCCAATGTGATTATGGAAAAAAATGTGTGAATGCATTTTAGGTGTATATTTTGTCCCTCTTTGAAATGGTTTAGTGACTAGAAGAAGCAATTTCATTTCAAAGAAGAGTATTTGATGGGCTAGAACTAGTTGTAGGATGTCCTAGTTGTTTAGAGGAAATTATGTTAAAGGGTGGGTTAGGGATTCCCTCTCAAGAGAGATGATAGATTGAAAAGAATTTGGTAGTCGCTTGAAAGGAGTGCTAGGTTTTAAGGGACAAGGAATTAGGTTTGAAGAGATAGAAGAGGGAGATGGTTAGATTCATGAAGGTTGAGGTAAATGAAAATAAAGAAATGATGTGGATAAATAATAAAATGATAGGATGAGGATTATAATAATTATAATGATATGTAATTTATGATGAGTGTTTTTAAAACTAGATATAGGTACATAGAGAAATATAGTGAGTAACCTAAATTTTCTATATCACTTGATATTATACACCAAGTTATAAGGATAGTGATGATATATGTCCAATCTAATTTGAGCATTTTCTATATCACTTGACATTATATGCCAAGTTATTGGTTTGATGAAAATGATAGCACTTTTTATGTGGGAGTGATATATGTAAAGAATGACACGATGATTGAAAATGATATATCTTGAATGTAATGATATGAAAATAATTTTTTTTTGAAGTTTAGATATACTAAGGACTAAAATGATTGATTTTTATAGATATTTTTTGGGTTACTTAGCTACATTTGTAAATATTTTCTATGTTGTTTCTTTTGTGTTTGGATAATCGAAAGTTTGGGCTTTTAGAGTCTAGTTGCATTTTCTTTTTTTGGATACTAGGTAGAGGATCACAATAAGGAAGGTTCAAATACTTTGAGTTTAGAATTATAGATTAATTATAGGATTGGATTTATTACACATTATTCTTAGGATTTGTTGGATCTCATTTTTTTTAAGGAAAGAACCTATTATAGCACCAAGGGTGAAGGTTTTGGATAAATGGAAGGATGGGATTATGGATGGAAATGGGGGATGATATTTGGGATGGACATGGGGGGATACAATATTTGGGTTCTAGGGAATATGTCACATAGGAATCATATG